>PVIY010033364.1:0-28132 GCA_004026745.1 Myrmecophaga tridactyla
ATGAGGTGACACAGAGGTGCTGTGGAGGTGGCATGGAGTGACGTGGAGGTGACATAATGGTGCTGCGGAGGTGACAATGTGACGTGGAGGTGATGAGAAGGGGTCCTGAGCAGACTAGACCTGGCTTCCAGCCCTGTCTCTGCTGCCTCCAGCCGCTGGTCGGGCCCATCACCCTTCTCTGGGAAGCTGGGGGCCGCAGTACTTCCCTCCAGGTACTGGGGGGGGGGGGCAGGGTGCGCAGGTACAGGGGGCAGGGTGCCCAGGTACTGAGGGTAGGGTGCCCAGTCGATAGCAGTTTTCTCATTTCTCCCCCTTGACAGTGGCTGAGAGGAGAGCAGGATTTGAGCACTGGAAAAGCCTGCACCCCCTTCCACTCCCCTTTGCACACCCCCTACTGCCCTGTGGGTGCACCTGTGCTCACTGCCCTGGTTGGATACACCTGGGTGCACTGCCAAGTTGCCTGCAGGGGTTTCTTTAGGGGCAGGGGGTGAGGGCACAAGTGTTGGTGTCCGACTGACCTGACGGTTCACCCAGCTCCACCCTTGGCTGGCTGGTGCCTCCCCTCGCTGAGCTGCGGCTGCCTTGCCTGGCCCCCAGGGCTGCCCATGGGCAGCTGTGGGCCTCAGGGAGGGCCCAGTAGAAGGCCAGCTTCACAGCAAGTGCTCGCTGCTCACAGAGTCCTGGTCCCGTTAACCCTCAAAGGGCCGCGTGTAGCGGAGAAGATGACCAACACTGGTTGAACGGTATGCACGCTCCCGGAGGCCCGCATGCCGTGTTGGCTCATGTCCAGCTGGCCTCTGCTCTGGACTCTGAGGCTACCAGACTGCATGACCTTGGCCATTGCATTGGGCTTTGCTGCAAGCTCAAATGCGTCATCAACCAGGCCGGAGACATGTGCCAGCTGTGAGACAATAAGGCTGGGTGGGGACTGTGGCCTGTGGTGGAGCCTGCAGGTCTGGTCCAAAGGCAAGACTGACGAGCACCATGACCCCTTCCCTAGGACCCCTGGCAGCTCCCCAGGAATCAGCAACTAAAGGGCTAGGGACTTGGCCAGCTGGGGCCTCTGGGGCCTGCTTCAGTGCCACCCTGGAATTCATCCTGATGGGACAGTGCCTGGGTTACACCAGCTGATAACTATTTTGGATTCATCCCTGGTGAAATATGCTCAAATAGCACATTTGAAAAAAAACATTAGGCTATCCAAATGGAATACAACTTGGGTTTGATTTGTCCTTGGTTAGGAGCCCTGGATTAAAAGAACTCGAGAGCTGAGGGCGACGCTAGCAATGGGCTTGGACTCACAGCCGCACCAGTAGAGGGGTTGAAAGCATAAGCCCCCTGCCCTTTTTTGATGGCTGGAGCTCTGTTTTAGTTTCATCATTGCTGGAGCAAATACCATGCAAAGGGTTGGTTTAAACAATGGGAATTTATTGGCTCATAGTTTGAGGCTAAGAGAAATCCAAAATCAAAGCATCATCAAGGTGATGTTTTTTCCCCAAAGATGGTGGCATTCTGAGACCAGCTGCTGATGAGCCTTCGTCCTTGGCTTTTGGGTCATGTGGCAGTGCACGTGGCAGACTTTCCTGGCTTCTCCCTTATCTTCTGAGCTCTGTTGATATTCAGCTTCTCGCTGCTCCCTCTCTGTGTGATTTTCCTTATAGGGGCTTCAGTAATAGGGTTAAAACACCCATCCTGATTCACCTGGGCCACGCGTTAACTGAAGTAGCCTTGTTTAAAGGCCCTCTTTACAGTGGGGTCACACCCCCCTGGAATGGATAGGTTGAAGAACACGTTTCCTGGGTACAGAGCTCCGAGCCACCCGAGAATCCAAGTCTCTCCCACCAGCCTTCAATAAGGGCAGCTTTGTTGTCCCTGCTGCTTATGCCCCCAAAGGTGGGGACTAGGTTCCCCCTGATTGTAGCTCAATACCAAGACCCCCCCAAAGGGAGCCTAGCACTACATCCCAGCCCCTTTCTTCAGCCCCTGCATCCCCATGGCAGCACAGGTGACCCTCTCCTGTCCATGCCACAGAGACCCACCTGCAGGCCATTGAACAAGATGAGCAGCTGTATAGTGCCCTGGTTTTGCTCTTGGTGTGAAATGCCCATTTCCCTTTGTTTAGGTGTCTTACTCACCATTGAGAACACGTGACTCTGGCACTGCTCTCTCCCAGGAGCCCTCCTTGACATCCCCGTATGGATCCAGCGCTGCCTGGGCCTCCATAGACAATAGCACTTCTCTTTGTCACAGCCCCATCAATCTTTATCAATGTCTCTTTGAACTCTGTTAACACTGGACCGAGTTTCTTGAAAACACTTGGCATGATGCATCTCTGTATCTTTGGTCCCAGAAATAGTGCCTGGCACAGAGGAAGTGCTTATTAGTAAGTTCTTGTTGAGAGAATGGATTGTAAATGCACGTATGGTGGGTAGAGGATGGATGATTGAAGGAGAATGGTGGATGGATGCATGGTGGATGGAGGATGGTGAAAGGATGGAGGATGGGGGATGAAGAAAGGATGGAGGATGGAAAGAGGGTGGTGGATGCATGGTGGATGCAAGGAGGATGGAAGGAGGATGGTGGATGTATGGTGGATGTCTGGAGGACAGTGGATGATTGGGGATGGATAAGGGATGTATGGTGGATGGAGGATGAATGGATGGGAGATGGAGAATGAATGGAGGATGGATGGATGGGGGATGGAGAATGGATGGAGGATGGATGGAAGGTGGATGGAGGATGGATGGATGGGGGATGGAGGATGGTGGATGGATGGAGGATGGATGGATGGTGGATGGAGGGTGGGTGGAGGATGGATGGATGGATGATGGATGGAGGATGGATGGTGGATGGATGGATGATGGATGGATAATGGATGGAGGATGGATGGATGGTGGATGGAGGATAGGTGGGGGATACATGGAGGATGGTGGATGGAGGATAGAGGGAGTATAGATGCAGGATGGTGAATGGATGGAGGATGGTGGGTGGATGGTAAATGTCTCTCTCAAATTAAAACTGTAAAAGATTCTTAACAAAAATCGCCTTGAGCATTTCCAGGCCTGCACTGAGATGCTAAGAAACCATAGACTCTCGGAAGCAAACCATGGCCCACAGTCCCTTGGCCCAACCTATGGAGGGTCTGAGGACGCGCTCACCCCTCCAGCCCCTTTCCCACTCACTGCCTGTCCGGCCCCTGGAAGGTCCACAGAGGGGCCCCAAAGGCCATTTCTGTAGGGACTGGCTTTTCCCGAGATGGAGAAAGGAGCGCTGCTGGCTCCGGAAAGGGGGGTGGATATTTGAGCAGCAGAGTGCCTGAACGCGGCAGAAATCTGTCATCTTTTCCAGGCCCTCGGCCAGCACTTCCCTTTGCAGGGGCCGGGGCAGCTGCTGATGGATGGAGGAAATGACTGAACCGGGGAGGAGAGGCCCCTGGGGTGTCAGAGACAGTGGGAGGCCCAGTGGTTCTCGGGTCGCCACAGTGCCTGCGTTCCCCGGTAGACAGGAGCCTGTGGCAGACTCTTCGTCTAAGGCCAGGTCAGGAGGGGTCACGCCCCCACTGCCCCCATGTCCTTTTCCATTCCTTGTCCTTCCTGTGGCACTTGGTTGGGAGGAGGCAGGCCCATGAGCCCATCCCACCCTGCCCTTTGCTGGCTGTGTGATTATCAAGGGCTGGACTGTGTCTCCCCGGAACACGTGCTCCACCCTTAACCTCTGGCCTTGGGAATGTGACCCTATTTGGAAATAGGGTCTTTGAAGATGTGATTAGTTAAAATGAGGCCAAACTGGAAGAGGGTGGGCCTGAATTTGAAGTTTGTCCAAGGGTCCTTAAGAGTAGAGGGAATTTGGGGACACGGTCAGGAGGACAGAGGGATGATTATGTGACGGAGGCAGAGACAGTTATACCTCAAGCTGTGGACTGCCAGCAAGACACTGCCAGAACCCTCCAGACCCCAGGGGAGCATGGGCCTGTGACACCTTGATTTGGGACTTCGGCCTCCAGAGCTGGGAGGCTGTATGTTGCTGTGTTTGAAGCCACCCGGTTTTTGGCGCCATGTTACAGCAGCCACCGGACACTAGGAGAAGCCTTAGGTGACTCCCATCACCTCCCTGAGCCTTAATGTCCTCACCCCTAAACTGAATATCTTGTCATCCACTGTGCTAAGCTGTGATGCTCTGACAAGTAACCCCAATCTCAGCTGCGGAGACGAAATTTTATCTCTTGCTCACATTTCTCATGGGCCATTTGGGGACTCTGCTTAATGTCATCCTTACACTGGGTCTAAGTCTGGATTCTCTAAAGCCAATTTTGGGATAAAGATTCCTGTGCAAACAGTTTAAGTGGGAGATGATCCCAGGAACTTCCAGGAAAGGAGACGAGAAGTGAGAAGGGAAGGCAGTCAAACAATGGGGGTTGTGGAGCAGGGGACCACTGTGGGCCACCAGGACCCAGGAGATGACATTGAATGCACCTTAGAATTGCCCAAGGGCTAGGACACTGAGGAATGTCCTGTCCATCATGGGATGGGGGCTGTCCTTGGAGGTGGCAGCTCCCCAGCCCTTCCAGCTTGCCCTGCACACACACAGGGAGAGCCCCCAGGCAGCAGGCCCCAGAGGTCTATGGAGGGAAGACAAACCACCAGCATGCCCGGGAATGGGAGCCAGGTGGATGGAGAGGCCACTCTCTGACCTGGTCAGTGACCTTGCAGAAGACAGGATGACAAATTATGCACCGGCGCTTCAAGCTTCTGCTGGTAGTAAGACATGTTTCTTCCACTGATACTTTGTTGGCCAAAGCCAATCAATCACATGCTCTTGAGTTCTCCAAGATGGGAACTATGGGAGCAGAGAAGTTTAAATTAAATGTGACAACAAGCAAGAAAATGTGCAGCTTAAGGGTCTGACACCAAGTAGGAGACTGATAAATGCATTTACTTCCTTTCGTATTAATTCAACAAACATTTCTGAGCTCATTTGGGGGAGCAGGCACTGAGCCAGGTCTACTTCCTTCCCTCTGTGAGACCATGGTCTAGAGGGAGATGGATGTGGAAACAGGTAATTGTGGTGCCCTGTGGCAATAGTGACAGCAGAGGTCTGTACTCTGAAATCACAGAGGGGGATGCCACAATAATCTTCCCAGAGAAGGGATATTTGAATGGGGGTTTGAAGGATGGCTAGGAGCCCTTCAGGTGGAGAAGAGGGCCAAAATAAAAAGTCAATCTTCCTCTTGAGGTAATATACTATCATAGTAACTCACAGTTGCCTAGAATTTTGCAATTTATCATAGGTTTTCACAAAACTAAATTTGTTTAAATCTCACAACACCTTTTTTTTTTTTGTATTGTTACCCTCATTTTATGGGTGAGGAAAACTGAGGGTCAGAGAGGTTTAGTCAGTTTCCTATAGTGACACTGTTAAAGATTGACTTAGGATTTGAACTTGGTCTCATATTCTATGAATGTGGCTTTTCCCCTTAGTAGTTGTGTGATCTTAGAAATCACACCTCCTCTCTGAAACACAGTTTCTCATCTCTAAATGCAGACAGAAATATTCTGTCAGGCTTGACCCACCGGGTTATTGTGTGTCTCAAATGAGAAAAGTGGATGTGGAAGAGAAGGCCATGTGCCAGTGTACTGGGCTGCTGTGACACAATTTCTCTTTCAGAGCTTTTGGTACCAAGTGCTGGAATGCCCTGCCACCACCTGCAGTTATTGTTCACTTACATGAACTACATGCTATTTTTGTTTCCTCTGCTGGTGAGGAGAAGTGTGTAAATTTTTTTTATTGGTGCTGGGTTAAGGCGCCAAACTAGAAGCTGGGAGACTCCAGTGGGGTCATGGAGAATTACATGAGTGGAGCTTTTAAGGCCACCAGAAAGCCTCAAGTGTGGCCTGAATCTCTCCACTTCTATCCAGCCTCACAGCCACCACCCTAGACCAAACTGCTGTCATCACTCCCCTGGAAGGCTGGGACAGCTTCTACCCCCCCCACACACACATCAGTCTCTTTCTTCTAACTCACCATGTAGTGGCCAGAGATATCTTTCTAAAAGGCAGATCTGAACTTGACAAACACCTGCTTGAAACCCTTCAGTGACTCCCTGTTCCATTTAGGATAAAAGGCCTCTGCTTTACATGAGTTACAGGCTCCAGCTTGATGTGGCCCTTATTTTCCTTTCCAGGCTCACCTCTCTCCTGCTTTATGACCTCAATTTATCAGACTGAGTAGATTTTGGCTCTGGACCCTGCACATACTTTTGACTCCATCTGAAACCCTGTCTCCTCCTTCTGCTCACCCTTGTCTCTGTCTCAGGCTCTACTTTAAAGGTGACTTCCACCAGGGTGCATCCTAGCCTCCTTCTCAGGCTGGATTAGGGGCTCTTCTGTGCACGTGGCTCCTGTGTGTCCTTCACACCCAGTAGAGGGTAGGACTGTGTGGCGTTAAGAAGGAGGTTCTGAGCCAGGCTTCAGGTGTTCAAATCCCTCCATTTCTGTATCTGTAAAATGAAGATAATTCTAGCACCTTCCCAATGGGAAGGTTGCAGGGATGAAGAGAAGTGATAGTGCTTGGGAGGGGCTTGGCACACAGCCATTACCCCATGAGTATCCGTGGTAGTCTGCATGAGTCTGGGGGCAGAGCCATGCTGGGCCTCAATGAGGCTTTAAGAAACATTGGCAGCCAGTCTCGGCATTGATATCCATCTTCCCACACTGAAGATGTGCTCCCAGGAGGCAAGGTCTGTGTCTTACTCATTCCCATGATGTTGCCATTGCCTGTCCCAGGGTTCAGGCTCAGTATGTGTCTGCTGAACATGATGTAGATGGTGTTATCCGTGTTGTGCTTTGTTGTAGGCAGTATTTAGAGTATAGGGTCCAATGTGTGAACATACCTCAGTTTGTTTCCTTTCTCCTGTAGATGGCCTGGAAGTAATGCCTTTTATTGATGATCTTATTACACTTAAAAGTCTAGCACTTAGTGGTTTGTGCGCAGAGCTCCTGATGGAATATCCCACCGCAGTCTCTCCTTGGTCAGCTCCATGGTTGTGGTCGGCACCCTAATTCATTTCTTCAGTCACCAGGCATTTGTTTAAGCCCCTGGCTTTGATGTTAGCACTTGGGGCTCAGAGGGGAGGGAGCCACAACCCTGCCCTTTGTTGTGGCCTTAGGGGGAGTGACACACAAAAAGGTCATTCTAGTTCATCTCTCAAGCGAGGCACCAGAGACCGCATGGAAATCTGGGTGTCTAAAATGGGCTCATATGTACTTCAGCAGATCATTTTGAGGATCAAATAAAGTAACAGCTGTACAAGTTCTTTGCACAATGTTGGCTGTATTGAATCCTACTTCCTGTAAATGAAATTTTCTTGTTTAAACTTTTTTCTAAATTACAAAACTAAAATATGTGCTCTGAAAAAAAGTTGAACCACATGAAGGCTTATAAAATAAAATTTGAAAGGACCTCTACCCATTCCAATGGTCACAGTTGTTAACAGTTTTTTTAGCACAGAAAGTGGCTTATTCAATCAATACACTACCACACAGCAGTGACAATAAAAAAGCCCCACACGGGTGAATTTTTAAAAATAATTTATTGACATGAAATTCAAATAACATAAAATCAACCATTTTTAAGTGAAGAATTCAGTGGTTTTTAGTGCATTTATAATGTTGTGCAACCGCCTTCTCTCTCTAGTTCCAAACACTTCGTCACTCCAAAGTAAGACCCCAGGCCCATTAAGCCTCCTTTCCCCCCTCCCCTCATCCCCGGTAACTACAAAGCTGTTTTCAGTCTCTAAGGATTTTCTTCTTCAGATTATTTCATATAAATGGAGTCAGACAAACCTTTCTTATCACTTAGCATAATGATTTGGATTTTCCTACACATTGTCGCCTGTACAGGAATTTATTCCTTTCAATAGCTGAATACTATTCCACTGTGTATGCCACAATTTGTTTATCTAGTCTTCTGTTGATGGACATTTGGGCTGTTTCCGCCTTTTGGCTATGGTGAGTATTGGTGAGTACACACATGTCTGTGTGTATTTGCTTGAGTTCCTGCTTTCCATTCTTTTGGTTGTATGCTCAGGAATGGAATTGCTGGTCCTAGGGTAATTCTGTGTTTAACTTTTTTAGCAACCACCAAACTATGACTAATACGTATATGCTGTAAACAGAGAAATGTCTAGAAGGCAAGGAGGCTGAGGTCAGAAAAGGTAGGGGATCCTCAACTCTGCCACTCACAGGTGTGCATTCTTGACAAGAGAGAGAACCTTTCAGGACCTCAGTTTGGTCATGTTTACGGGGGGGATGAGAATCATCTCACCTCTGAGTCTGCATGGGGATTCAGAGACCTGCTCCTGGGCACTGGCCCTGATGTCGCGCCCTCAAGCCCTCAGATATGTGGGCTTCTTCTATGACCGTGAGTCCACAATGAGGGGCAGTATTTAGACAAGCAGGCCTGGGACCAGTAGCAATTTTCTTGGCCAACAAGCCATGCCAGTTGTTCTCCCATTTTGTTTGCCGCGGTCACTGAATGCACCCCATTTGATGTATTTCAGGTAATGCTTTTTAAGCACTGTTTACCTGCCAGGCTGGGTGTTTGATGTTGGGGGCAAAGAGATGAGGAGGGTGAGCTTCTCTAGGAGTCATGGTTGGAGGGGACAGACATCCACAGTTAACGCCTTCTGGGTGTGAGAGACACTGACGCATTCACCTGAGCAGGGCTTGTGGCTTTGACTGTGCGCTCACATATGTTATGTAATCTCTTTCTCAGCACTGAGAAGCAGCTATTAACATTAGCTCCATTTTACAAATGGAGAAACTGAGTCATGGGAGATGCAACATCTTAGCTATGATCCCAGGGCAGCTAGTTGGGAAGGTAATGCCAGAATTCAGGTTTAGGAGCCCTATCCACTGAACTGTCCTCAGCATCCCCCATGCACCTAGGAGACAGTCTGGCAGAGGTTGTGCAGCAGGTGGCAAACCTGGCTCACCCCAGCCTCAAAGGAGAGGGAGCTGATGGCTCACGGAATTAGGAAGTCCAGGTGTTGAGCTGGCTCAGGGCTCTGCTGCGTCCGGGCTGAAGGATGTTGCCTCTGGCTCTCTCTGTTCTCCCAGCTCTGCCTCCCAGCTTGGGCTTCACACAGCCAGGGAAGCCCGCTGCTGACCAGCAGCTTCTGTGGTCTTTAGAACTCAGGTCCCAGTGCACGATAGAGCTCCCTACCTCTCATCAACAGAGTGGATCTGTGCAAACACCCTTTTGAGCCCAGCTTATTTCCAAGGCCTATCCCTAGGCCAGTGTTGGGGCCAAGAAGATGGTATATTAATTGGGTGGACCAATGTTTTGGTTTGTTAAAGTTGCTGGAATGCAATATACCAGAAATGGAATGGCTTTTAAACTTTTTATTAAGCTGCAAGCTTATAGTTCTAAGGCGGTGAAAATGTCCAAACTAAGGCACAAGAGGTTACCTTCACTCCAAAAAGGCCGATGCCATCCAGAACACCTCTGTCAGCTGAGAAAGCACATGGTAACATCTGCTAGTTTTCTCTCCCCGCTTCTTGTTTCATAAGGCTTCCCTAGGGACCTAGGGGCATTTCCTTCTTCATCTCCAAAGGTCCTGGCTGCGTGGGCTCTGTTGACTCTGGGGGCTCTGAAGCTTTTTCCAAAATGGTTCCCTTTTAAAGGACTCTAGTAAGCAACCCCACCTTGAATGGGTAGAGACACATCTCCATGGAATCAACTTAATCAAAAGATCCCAGTCAATAATATTGAATGAGGATTAAAGAGCATGGCTTTCCTGGGGTACACAATAATTTCAAACTGCCACAATCAGCATGGGGGCCCACGAAGGGTAGCTTGGAAGGTTCCATGGAGCAAGGGAGGAAAGGGGGTGGGGGGCAAGGGTCAGGAAAAGCCCAGAGGTTCCCCACAGAGCAGAGTGAGCCAGAAAGGAATGAAACATGAGCAAAGAAACCCCAGAGGCCCCAGACCCTTTGCCTCTTCGGACCCACTCCGAAAAGTGATTGAAGTAAAAATAGCCACTTTTTCAAATACCTCGCTAAATTTTATCATCCAAAGGGATTTCTGGATGAAAACCTTTCATACATTTTGATGAAATATCCTTCCTTCGGTTTCCAGTGTGTGTCTATAGATTCCTCTAACTCTTGTCTTCAGAGAAGGGCCGGCTCCATTCCCAAGTGCTGTGCAGACTCTGCTGGCTTCAGTCAACCCAGAAGCCAGGCTGAGTGGGGCCCTGGGGGTGCCTGGGACTTGGAGCCACAGGCCTGGAATCCGTTCTTCCCCGGGGCTGCTGGCTTTGCGAGTGGCCTTTACGCTGTCGTCTACAACACGGAAATAATTAAACATAACTGTGATGGTTAGTTTTTTGTTGTTGACTTGGTGACCTGCTGTTCGATCAAACTCTGGCCTAGAAATGCTGTGCAGGCATTTTGTAGATGGGATTACTGTCTTCAACCAGTCCACTTTAACTAAAGGAGATGCCCCTTGTCAGTGCATGTGGGCCCTCATCCAATGTGGAGACCACAAAGACAAAGGGCTGAGGATTCCAGAGAGAAGAAATTTCACTTCAAGATGCTCCCCTCCTCTCCTCCAGCCTCCTCTCCTCTACCCTCCCCTCCTCTCTGAGTCTCCATCCTGCCAGCCTCTCCTACGATTTCAGACTCAAGACCACAACGTCAACTCTTTCAGGAATTTCCAGCCTGTGGTTTGCCCTGCAGATTTCCGACTTGCCAACCTCCACCATCACATGAACCCATTCCTTAAAAACACATCTTTTAATAAATATACATAGATTTCCTGTTGGTTCTGTTTCTCTGGAGAACCCTGGCTGATACAACTCCCGGTGCCATGGTAGAATTTACAAAAAAATAACCTCGACGAGAGCCCTTGCCACCTAGAAAGGCCAAGCTGATGTGTTCTCTCGTGCACGAGACCAGTAGGAGTCGGGGCCCTCATGGCTCCTCCCTGCAGTGACTTCTATGGAGCTGCTGGCCGTTGGGCCTTTCCTACCAGACTTCATCGGAGAGGTCACACTGAGGGGCCTGGGCTGGTGGAGGCAGCGGCGATGGAGGCTGGATGATGGAGGCAGGTCTAATTGGAGTTACAGGGGTGGGGCTTGGGCACAGACCAAGACAGAGGGAAGGCGCAGAACGGTACCGAGGGAGCTGGCCGCAGAACCTGGGTGGGCAGCAGTGCTGTACCTGGGATGGGTGGAGGGGTGGGCAACAGGTATGGGGAGGGGATAAGACATGCAGGTGCTCAATCTGGGAGCCTGGGGGGGCCAAGTGGAGGTGTCAGCTGGACCATCAGATCCACAAGCCTTCCCATCTTGTTTGCCATGGGTCTTAGGGTCGTAGGGCTGCCGTGACAAAGTATCACAAACATCAGACGTTTATTGTCTCGATGTTCTGAGGGCGGAAGTCTGAAACCAAGGGCTCTGTGGGGCCAGGCCACCTCTGAAGTCTGTAGGGAAGACTCTGTTCCTCACCTCCATCCTGGCTCTGGTGGTGGCCGGCAGTCCTTGGCATTCCTTGGCTTGTGGCATAGTTCAACCCTTGTTTCCACCGTCATGGGCGTCTTTTCTCTCTGCGTCTCTGTCTTCTCTTCCTCTCCTTCTTAGGACACAGTCATGTGGGATTAAGGGCCCTCTGTTCTCAGTAGAACCTTATTCTAACCTGCCTAACTCCATCTGTGAGGACCCGATTTGCGAAGAAAGGAGTAGTTTGCGGGCCTGGGGATTAGGATGTTGTGATGGATAAATTCATGAGTCAGCTCGGCCAGGTGATGGTGACCAGTTGTCTGGTCAAGCAAGTGTTGCCTGAACCGCTACTGCAAGGACATTTCGTGGCTGGTTAATAAACCAGAAAGCTGGTTTATTGAATCATCACCACACTGACAGTACCCACGGCTGATTGCATCTGCAGCCAGCTAAGGGAGTGTCCCTAGCAATGAGAGACATTTAATCTAATCAGTTGAAGGCTTTTTAAGGAGAAGTCAGAAGAGAGAATCTCTCTCTCTCTACTTCACACCAGCTTGCCACTCCTAGGGAATTCTTTAAAGACTTTCATCGGAGCTGCCAGCTAGCAGCCTGCCCTACAGAATTTGGACTCCTGCATCTCCACAGTTGCATGAAACACTTTAATAAAATCTCATATTTACAGATATCTCCTATTGGTTCTTTTCTCTAGAGAACCCTGATTACTATATGCTCTAGTCAGTAAGCTGCTGGAATGTGATACATCAGGAATGAAATGGCTTTTTAAAAAAGGAATTTATTTAGTTGCAAGTTTACAGTTCTAAGGCTGTGACAATGTCCAAATTAAGGCATCCAGGGAAAGATACCTCGGTTCAAGAAGGCCGATGATGTTCAGGGTTTCTCTCTTGGTGTAAAAGCACATGGCGACATCTGCTATCATTCTCTCCAGGAATCTTCAATGGCTTCCCCGGGGCTCTGTCGGTTCTGGTGGCTCTAAAATAGCTCCCTCTTAAAGGGCTCCAGCAAGCAACCCCACCTTGAATGGGTGGAAACACATCTCCATGGAAACCATCTAATCAAAAGTTACCACCCACAATTGGTAGGTCACATCTCCATGGAAACAATCAAAAGCTCCTACCTAGTAATACTGATAGAAGATTAATGAACTTGACCTTTCTGGGGTCCATGACAGATTCAAACCAGCACACTACAGTTTTGGTAGTGGGAGTGGTCCTTTAGAAACAGAATCTTAAAAATGGGTTTTATAATTGATTTTTACTCTGATTAGACTCAAAGGCACTAATGACTCTGTTTCCTGTAATCAAGATGGCACTGATAGTCCATGGCATGAGTTGGCAAGAGAGATGCACAAAATATCACCATTTGATTCTGCTAATTGCATGCTTATATGAGGCAAGGTTCTGGGTGATAGTGCTTTTGACATTTAACAGAGTTGTGTGGTGTTAAAAGGTATAACGATGTTGACTGGTTGCTCTTGGATAAGCTGGATACAGTTATGAGAGAAAGGGATGAGTTGAAGGTTTCAAATTTACAGCTTAAGCACCGTATGAATGATGTAAAAGTTTCCATGTATGCTCTGAAAGAAAATCGTTATTTCCCGTGCTTGCAGATTTGAGATCTCTGAAAACCAGACCCAGAGCCTCATTGTATGAGTAGCAGATTTACAATGTAAACTAAATTCTCAGTCTTGCAGGGTGTTTGCTGAGAAAGTCAGGGCTTTGGAAAAGAACAGACTCCTGAAATGTGGGAAGGGGATATATGGGTGGATAAGGATGGCGATGGGGGGATGGAATGCTTGGAATCTGCTGAGCCTTTGCTAGATAGACCTGTACCAGCCTGCCTTGAGGAAACATCTTCCCAGCCTCCAGCCTGCCTTGAGGAACAGCTTCCTGGCCTCCAATCCTCTCTGAGGAGTCTGCCATTCAATCTCTACTTGAAGAGATTAACCCTTTAGTGCCTACTAACCCTGTAACCACCTCCTCTGGGGAAACAGCCCTCACTCTTCTGTCTGGACAGATTAATCCTGTTTCATCAGATGAAACTGCCAGGGAATGCTCTGAGGTAATTGGCTTGACAGACACTTCTATTTCTTTTCATGACTCACCCCCAGCACTTCTCTTTTCTTCAAGACCTATAACTAGACTAAAGTTCCAACAGGCCCTGAAAGGTGAGGTACAAAGTGTGAGCCATGAGGGGGTACACTATATTCCAAAAGAACTGCATGAGTTTTCCAATTTATCAAGGCAGAAATCAGGGCAATATGTGTGGGAATGGATATTAAGGGTGTGGGATAATGGTGGAAGGAATGTAAAGTTGGATCAAGCTGAATTTGTTGATATGGGCCCACTAAGCAGAGATTTCACATTCAGTGCTGTAGCTCGAGGGGTTAGAAAAGGTATTAACAGTTTGTTTGGATGGTTGGCTGAAACCTGGATCAAAAGGTGGCTGGCATTACCTGAGGATGAATTGCTAGAACTGTCCTGGTGTAATGTAGATGAGGGGATCCATAGGCTTAGAGAGATGGGAATGTTAGAGTGGATTTATCATGCAAAGCCTGCTCACATACCCAGAAATGTCTGGAGGGTGCACCTTTTACCAGGACTATGAGGAATAAATTTGTGAGACTAGTGCCATCATCCCTGAAGGGCTCTAGTTGCCCTTCTCTGTAGGTCACATACTGCTATGGGAACTACTGCCCCTGAGCTGGAATCCTTAAACACAATGGGGATGACCCGACCCCGAGTTGGCAGAAGCCAGGTGGCAGCACTTAATTGCCAAAGACAAAGTGGACATGCTATCATAATGAACAGCAGATTCAAAGCAGGAGTAAAATAATCTGACTCGCAGAGACTTATAGCATTGGCTAGTAGGTCATGGGATACCTAGAAATAAAATAGATGGGAGTCTACTAAATCTTTGTTTGAGCTGTATAAGCAGAAGAATTCTAGGTCAAGTGAACAGAAGTCTAACTTGAATTACATAACAGAGACTGATGGCCCCTTAATCAATTCCCAGCCTTGAGATGGTTTACAGACCCAGAGCCCCTTGCGTGAGGGGAGGCCAGGTACCCTTAGGGAAGGGCCCTGTTAACTGTGAAACATTTATACTGCTAATTTTCCTCCCAGCCTTCCCCAAGGAGACCGGCGGCCTTTTACGCGTCAAGGCTCTCCAGGGAAACAGAACCAACAGGAGATACCAGTAAATGTGAGATCTTGTAAAAGTGTGTCACAGTTAGAGATCTTGTAAAAATGTGTCACACACTGTGAGGATGCACGAGTCCAAATTCCACAGGGCAAGCTGCGAGCTGACAGCTCTGATGAAGTTCGAAGCAGAGAGAGCGATTCTCTCTTATGACTTCTCCTTCAGAGCCTCCAACTGTTTAAATTAAATGTGTGACATTTAATTGTGGAAGATATGCCCCTTGGCTGACTGCTGTTGTTTTCAGCCATGGGTGCAATCAATGTGATGATGATTTAATAAACCAGCCTTCTGGTTTATTAACCAATCACAAAATGTCCTTGCAGTAATGGTTAGGCCGGTACTTACTTGAGCAGACAACTGGGCACCATTACTTGGCCAAGTTGACACATGAACTTAACTATAACGGCCAGGGTAACTGTGCATGGGGAAAAGGAAATGATCAGATATTTTGGGGATTACTGTACACTGGTTCAGGAGTGACATTAATTCCAGGAGACCCAAAACGTCATTTTGGTCAACCAGTCAAAGTGGGGGCTTATGGAGGTCAAGTGATCAATGAAGTTTTAGCTCAGACCCATCTCACAGTGGGTCCTGTGGGTCCCTGGACCCATTCTGTAGTTACTTCCCCAGTTCTGGAATGTGTTATTGGAATTGACATACCCAGCAACTGGCAGAATCCCCACATTGGCTCTCTGACTCATGGAGTGAGGGCTATTATGGTGGGAAAGGCCAAGTGGAAGCCACTAGAACTGCCCCTACCTAGCAAAATAGTAAATCAGAAGAAATACTGGATTCTTGGAAGGATTGCAGAGATTAGTGCCAGTCTTAAGGACTTGAAAGATGTAGGGATGGTGATTCCCACCACATCTCCACTCAACTTTTCTATTTGGCCTGTGCAGAAAACAGATGGGTTTTGGAGGATGACAGTGGGTTATTGTAAAACTAACAAGGTGATAACTCCAATTGCAGCTGCTGATCCAAATGTGGTATCATTGCTTGAGCAAATCAACATATCCTCTGGTACCTGGTATGCAGCTATTGATCTGGCAAATCGTTTTTTTCTCAGTAGCTGTTAGTAAGGACCACCAGAAACAGTCTGTGTTCAGCTGGCAAGGCCAGCAGTATACCTTCACTGTCCTACCTCAGGGGTATATCAATTCCCCAGCCCTATGTCATAATCTTGTCCACAATGACCTTGATCATTTCTCCCGCCCATAAGACATCACACTGATCCATTATATTGATGATATCATGTTGATTGGACCTAGTGAGCAAGAAGTAGCAACTACTCTAGATGTATTGTAAGGCATTTGCGTGTCAGAGGATGGGAGACAGACCTAACAAAAATACAGGCACCTTCCACCTCAGTGAAATTTCTAGGTGTCCAGTGATGTGGGGCATGTCGAGATATCCCTTCTAAGGTGAAGGATAAGCTGTTGTATCTGGGCCCTCCTGTGACGAAGAGAGAGGCACAATGCCTAGTTGGTCTCTTTGGAGTTTGGAGTTAGCATGTTCCTCATTTGGGTGTGCTACTCCAGCCCATTTACCAAGTGACCAGGAAAGTTCTTAGTTTTGAGTGGGGACCAGAATAGGAGGAGGCTCTGTGAAAGGTCCAGGCTGCTGTGCAAGCTTCTCTGCCACTTGGGCCATATGATCCAGCAGATCCAGTGGTGCTGGAAGTGTCAGTGGCAAGCAAGGATGCTGTCTGGAGCCTTTGGCAGGCCCCTATAGGAGAATCACAACGCAGACCCTTAGGATTTTGGAGCAAAGCCGCTGCAGATAACTACTCTCCTTTTGAGAAACAGCTTTTGGCCTGCTGCTGGGCATTGGTAGAGACTGAACACTTAACTATGGGCCAAGTTACCGTGAGAACTGGGTTGCCCATCATGAGCTGGGTGTTGTCTGACCCACCAAGCCATAAAGTTGGGCATGTGCAGCAGCCTCTATAATGTAAGGCCCCATATGATATATATAATGTATAGCTCCTGTTGGTTCTGTTTCCCTGGAGAGTCCTGACCAATAAACCCAGTTAAATTTGAATTTCAGATAAACAATGAGTACTTTTTAGTATAAGTATGCCCTAAATTTTGCATGGGACTTACTTATTGCTGTTTCCAAGGAACTGAGAGAACATATGTAATAGCAGCCCCTGCGTGCCCAGCACTCCCTGCGTATTTCTCCTCTGAAATGCCAGCCCCTTGCGACCTGGGACCCTGTCTTGCTCCCTCATTGCCAGTGCTTTCAATGAATATTGGTTAAATGAATGACTTTGAAAATTACCACCCCCAATTTCAGCCTGGTGATGGGGGAATTCAAAACCTCTTTCTTAGGTAATTTTAGAAGCAATATTGCAGGGAAATGTATTTATGTTAGATTACATCTTTCAATTATTGGCCGCTGATAGCAGCTGGCTTTCCTCTTGTCGTCTTATCAGTGAACAGTGTCTGCTGTGCCCAGGGGATTCTGGAATATCTGCCAGGCAAATGTGTTATCCTGGGCATGGCGGTGAAGCTTCTACCTCCTGGGCTCTCCCCTCCTCCCTTCCCTCCCTGCATTTGGGGGGCTGTCATTTGGGGAGGCTCAGGTCCGCAGCCATCTCAGTTTGTACCAATTGGAGTCCATGGAGAGCGGGTTTCTGACCCTACAGGAAAGCCCTGTGCCCGGACTTTTCAAAGTTTGTGGGTTTGTGAAGCAAGGCAGAGTGGGGAGGAGGGGCCAGCAAGACCTTGCTCCGGGGGTGTGTGTGCAAGGCAGAGGCTCCCTGTGCAGGGCGGACGTGCGCTGCTTGCACACTGCTCCGAATGAGATAACCGATGGACCGCCCAGATGGCTCTACTCTAAGTTGGAAGGTGGCGTGCTCTGAGCTTACCACCTCCGTGCACCCCAGGTGTGTCCCAGCTGGAACTCGATTTCACAACCTCAGGATTTAGAGTCGCTGAAGTGTGTGTGTGAGAGAGGGAGTGTTTTGGGGAAATGAGAATTTGGCAGTACCATGGCTGAGTGTGGGTTTTATGGGGTGTCTCCTGCTTTGGGGCCCCTGCCTCCAGCCTCTGCACACCAGCATCCCCCTCCCAGGCCTGCTTCCTGTTTCCCTGTCCCCGCCTCCTTCCAACCTTCCACACCTGGAGTTAAAAATCAACCCCTCCGGATGGTAAAAATCAAACCAAGGGGTTTCTAGCAACAGCCAACCCCGGGTCCACAACACGGGCTTTGATTTCGGCGGGGGCTGTTGTTTTCCCTGGAAAGTGGGGCTAAATGGCGGTGCTCGCAGTCCCCTTGGGACCCTGTCACCCCTCCCACCCTGGCCACTGTGTCCTGCCCCTGAAGACAAGGCCCTTGCCGGGCACGAGTGTGCGCAGTCTCACAACTCCCCGGGGGGGGGCGGCCCGGACACACCTGCCCCTCTCCCGCCCCCAGCCCTCTTGGGAACTTTTGCATGACTCTGGGGGGACCAATCAATTGACCCTACTTTCTCTGCTGGAGTGCAGGCCAGCCAGGGTACCCCAAGCCCCTGTGTGTATTGTGTGTATGAGTGTGCAAGGATGCAAGAGAGTATGTGTGTGTGAATGTGTAAATGTGTGTGAATGTGGTGTGTGTGAATGTAGGAGAGTATGCGTGAGTCGGATGTGAATATGAGTGTGTGTTTATGTGTGTGAATGTGTATATGTGTGAGTGTGTGAGAGAGTATGTGGATTTGTGTGTGCATGAGTGAGTATGTTGGATGTGTGTGTATGTTTGATTATGGTGCTTGTATGAGTACAAGCATGTATGTGGTGTGCATGAGTGTGTAAGTGTGGTGCATGTATGACTGTGTGCATGTGTGTGCAAGAGAATATATGCATATGTGTACATGTCTGTTAATGCATAACTGAGTGTGTGGTGTGGGTATGAGTGTGCTTATGTGTGTGAGTGTATATGTGTGAGTGTGGTGTGTACATGTGAATGTGTGTGATATGTGTATATGAGTGTATGTGAGTGTGTGAATGTGTGTGATGTATGACTTGTGTGTTTGTGTGTGTGTGTGTGACTAAGAGCGTGGCATGTATGAGTGTGTGTATGTCCGTGTGTATGTGCTGGAGTGTATGAGTGTGTATATGAAGGTGTGTGACTGTTTATGTGTCTAAATGTGTGTAGTTTCTGTGTGCATGTGTGTAAGGTGTGTGGGCACGAGTGTATGTGAGTGTGGTGTGTGTGTGTACATGTGTGTGAGTGTGTTTGTGAGCGTGTGCCCTTCCAGGGCCAGGACAGGTGGAGGAGGCACAGGGGGAGAGGCTGCCAGGGCTGGGCCACCAGGAGGCCTGCAGAAGTGACGCTGGGGGAGGCAGTTGGGGGAAACCGAGGCCGGCTTCAGCTCATGTCTGTGTTTGGATCCTACTGCTGCTTCTGCAAAGGGGAGCAGGCCCCGGTCCAGCCCCGAGCCACGATGCTCAGCTTGGCTACCCTGGATGGTAGCTGCGGGCACTGAAACATAGCCCTGTAGTGAGCTGCTGCCCGGGCATGGCTGGCGTGGCTGCACAGCCACCCATAAGCTTTTAACCTGGTGGCTTCGGGAGCAGAGGTTTGGGCAAATCCTGCAGCCATTGCGACTTGGGTGATACTAAAAACACATGGAACCACCAACAGCCCCTGGCGTCTGAGCTGGCACCGCCAGCCTGTGCTCGCTGCCTGCACATGGAGAGAACCAACTTTGGGGATTCTACAAAAAAGGCTGCTGCCCCCAGTGTCCATGTCAGGGCACACAGTCCCTCCCTGGGGGCCGCCGTGCCCATTCCTGCCCCCACGGCTGACCCTGCCTTGCCCCAGGGTGAGGACGGCAAGGAAAAAGCATGGAGGCTGACTTTGCATTAAGAACAGAGGAACATCGGTGGTGCAGGGAGATGCTGCCAGCTGCTGGGGTGAGGGAGCCTCTCACCTTTGCCCCAGCTTCTCCTGGTGATAGGCTTGGCAGCACTCTGGATGGCACCTGGCTCAGCCTCTGCCACTGGGAGCTTTCTAAGCAGCTTCTCCTGCAGACCAGGTGGCAGGTGGCTTTGCCCTGCCCCCTTGTCCACAACCCACGGTTCAGGCCCTCTTGGCTCTCACTGGGACTCGACCTCCTCTCTGAGCTTCTGCCTCTGTTCTAAGCCCTCCCACCCACCCTCCACACAGTTGAAAGAGGGATGTGTTGCTTATGTAACATCCCCTTCCTTCTTTGTTCAGAACCCTGATTGTGTGCGGGGCAGTATTGTTTCCCAATGAGGTACAGACCCCTTAGACTCCTTGCAGTTCAGGGGGACTGAAATCCCGTGCTGGGCCCTGAGATAAGAGTGGAAATGTTTGGGTGCAGCTTAAGGAACATCTTTTGTCCTGGTTCTTTTCTTTTTCTCTTTGCCTGGAATGGTGGTGTGATGTCTGGTATCCTGCCAGCCATTTTGGGACCATGAGGAAAGAAACTAAATGCTGAGGATTTTAGAGCAAGAAAGCAGGAGGACCTTGGACCCCTGAAACCATCCTGGGATGTCCCGATGAGCCCTGGATTGCTGAAATGTAGTCTGAGTGGGAGAAAGGGTGGTGGGAGCACTCTCCAGTGGAGGGAACACGCTGTGCAATGGAGATGAGTCCTGGGAGTGGGCCGTGCCCCCCAGGCTTCCTGGTTCTGTGCCCTGAGACTGGTGAACTTCCTTTCTGGCCCTTGCTGTGCCTGAGGTGCACCGCTGATGAGCTCAGGTGAGTCCAGCCTTGTCTTCCGCCTGTTCCCCCACTTCCTCCAGCTCGCCCACCCTGAAGCCTTGCCTCTGACTTCTCCCCACTTCCCCGATTGCAGGCAAAGCCTCTGCCACCTCTGCTGCTGCCCAGGCATGCTGGCATTCTCATTGCTGGGGCACAGGCCCTCTGGCCCCAGGAAGGTGGGGGTGTGAGCCTTTACAATGCAACGGCAGGGTTCCCAGGCCCCAGCGTCCCCAGCCTGCCCAGGGTCCCCCACCAGCCAGGGGCTGCAGTCAGGCAGGACAGGTGCATGGCTGTTAGACCACTGGAAGCCTTCCGGGCTGCTTGCTTCTGTGTTTCATCCCCACTTATGGACAGGACTTACTTGTTGATGCTCTCAGGTTTGGAGGGCTGGGACCACACAGGGACATGGGAGTGTGGACGCACATATGCATGCTTTGTGAACGAGGCAAGGGTTGTCGGGCCCCGCCCCCTCCCCCCAACCTGGACCTCTGGGCTGACACAGCCTGGCCTTGCCCTGGGTCTTGGCACCTGTCCTTCCTGGACGTTGCAGGGGTCTCTGCAGCCCTGGCCTGGAGAACTGTCAGCCCCTCGTGCTCCCACCTGAGTCTGCTACCTGGAGTCTACCTTGTCCTGTTAGGAACCCTAACTGCAAGGTCCCATTGAGCTCTCCAGGAAGCTGGCTCAGAAACAGTTTACTGTGCATGCGCTTATTTCGGAGCCCCTTGGCAGGCCTTGGCAGAGGGAGAAGCTGGCCTCGATGCTGCCAACCCCATGGAGAGTGCTAGTGCTGAAAGGCCCTCAGCGTTGTGGTGTAATGGTCCCAAAGCGTCCCTTCCCTGACCCGCCACTGAACACGGACTGCCCCGGGGAGGCTGTGGCCCCGGGCGCGGCTCTCTCTGCAGCTGTGGAGGTTGACCGACCCCTGCCTTGAACGGGGCCTGGGGGCTGCATCCCGATGCCTGCCACACGGGGTCAGTTCCCAAGGGGTGGTTCTTGAAACTCCACTCTCTGGGGGTCATAGAGAGTCCGTATGTCCAGCCCGTGCCGTACCAAGTCCCATCCTCTGTCCACTTACGGGTCCAGGGTCTCTAGTGCCCATGGGTGTCCAGTGGGACAAGTGTCCACCCGACTTGACGTCTGCCTTGGGACTCAGCTGCGGAAGACAAGATTTCAATTACGTGCAGCTGAAAGAGATCCTGATGGAGGCAGAAGTTGGTACCTCAAAGAGGCACCATAACTGATAAAGCCAAAATCGTGGTCTGAGTGGCAAAGGGAGAGAGGATGAGATGACATCCATTCTCATGGCAGGTTGGGAAGCCAGTGACCCGTGTTATGCGGTGGTATTTCCTCGAATTGCGGCCTCTACGCTTTGGGGTGCAGACAGCATGGGAGAATGTTGGAATGTGCTGGTTCCTTGGGGCTGCTTTGAAAAAAGCCCTGTCAGAAAGAAGTGAGACTAGAGGCAGCAGGTCTGTGAGGAGAGCACAGCTGAGCTGGGAGGGGCTGGGCCACACCTGGCTGGACCTCCAGTCCACCGTGAAGGTCCTTCAGAGTTGAAAAAGCCCACAGCTTTTCTACCCCCAGGTGAAACCGAGGCGAGTAGCAGCGGAGAGGCAGCGGGCTTGGCTGGAGGGGAGCCTGCCCTGGCCCTTTCCCAAGCACGCCCTCCTAAGAGAGCCCCAGCTGAGAGGGGGTCCCCCGGAGCTTGTTGCCATGACTTACCTCAAGCAAAGGCCATGGGCCTGGAAGGGGAATTGTTCCAGTTTGCTAGCTGCCAGAGGCAATATACAGAAACAGAATGGCTTTTAAAAAGGGGAATTAAAAAAGTTGCAAGTTTACAGTTCTAAGGCTGTAAAAATGTCCCAGTTAAATCAAGTCTATCCAATCTAAGGCATCCGGGGAAAGAAGCCTTGGTTCAAGAAGGCCGATGAAGCTCAGGGTTTCTCTCTCAGCTGGAAGAGCACATGGTGAACATGGCGACGTCTGCTGGCTCTCTTTCCAGGCTTCTTGTTTCATGAAGTTCCCCTGGAGATAGATGCGTTCCTTCTTCATCTCCAGAGGTCTCTGGCTGCACGGGCTCTGTCTCTCTCGGAATCTCATTGTTCTCCGGCTTTCTCCAAAATGCTTCTTCTTTTAAAGGATTCCAGGAAACTAATCAAGACCTACCTGGAATGGGTGGAGTCACATCTCCCTCTAATGAAAGGTTAATACCCACAAATGGGTGAGTCACACTTCTGCCGAGATGACCTAATCAAGTTTCCAACCTACATTATTGAACAGGGATTAAAAGAAATGGTTGCTTCCACAAGATTGGTTAAGATTAAAACATGACTTTTCTAGGGTACATAAATCCTTTTAAACCAGCACAGGCACAGAGTGGGAGAAGCTGGGAACCTTCACACTTGGTGCTCAAGTTTAAACAAGAACACTGACCATGAACAGATGGAATTGGCTGGAAGTTTTCTAGAGTTGTGAGGGAGTTCCCACAACTCTAGAGAAACCCTGGGCCTGTCCGGGCTCATGGCTGCTCAGTCCCTAACACTAGCATCCCCAGGTTCCCCCGGTGGCCCCAGGAGGAGGTGGACTAGGAGGGGCGTGCAGCCCCCACCTCACAGGTGTTCATGGAGATTCATGGTGAGCAGATGTCCCTCCCTGCAGGGTACTGTGCAAGGGCCCATGGAAGACAAAGGACAGCAGAGCTTCACCCAGGGCCCAGGTCCACAGGAACCAGGAACTAGCAACTGATGGTGTTCTGGCTGTTTTTTTTTTTATTGCGGGTATTGCATCCTGAAATGAGCTCCGGGAATGCTGAGCATCTTGCACTGTGGCTCTCTGGTCAAGCCCATGCCTTTCCCTGCCTTCCCTCCTTTCTGCCCAGATCACCTATTGACATTTCTTCTCATTCTTATCCTTCAAGACTCAGTTCGCATGTCACCTGATCCCAGAGGCCTTCCCTTTTTCATCAGTGGCTTCTTCCTAGCACACCTGGGCACCATGTTGTCATTATGTATCAGTCAGCTATTGCTGCAGTAATGCTGTGTAACAAACCACCCCCCCACACCTGGTGCCTTATAATAGGGAGGATTCATTTTCTCATTCCTGGGTCTTCAGGATGGCTTGAGTGAGTCTGGCTCAGGCTGTGGGTTAGCAGGGTTTGGTTCCAAGCCTTGGGTTGGTTTGAGGTTCCCCCGCGTGTTTCGTTCTGAGGCCCAGGCTCATGAAACATCACCAGAGCACAAGAGGCCAAGCCTACAGGGGCACGTGCACTGCACGCCTCTGCTCCCACTGCATCTTCCAACAGTCCCTTTGCCAAAGCTAGTCACAAGGTCAAGCCGAGACAGTGAGCCGAGAAGTTCCCATCCCAGCTGGTAGGTGTCCTCTCCCCCTCAAGACTGTGAGCTCCTCTAGACTGTCAGAGTCTCGGTGCAGTCCCAGCACCATTGAAGAGTGTGTGCCCAGAGGCTTTTAGGAACGGAACCCCCACCCCCTACCCCTGGGCTACCTGCTCGTCAGTCATTGCCCTCACCAGCTGTGCTTTCCCTCCCCTCACCAGAACCTGGGGCTGCCTACCCCGGACCACCCTCCATCAGGGCTGACTTTAATTAAGTCATCTCCTCTCTCCCTTTTGCCTTGACACGGTCAGTCTGTCTGAGCTAACTCACTCTCCTGATATGGTACCATCAAGTGCATTATTCTTCCTCGTGGGGAAATGAGTTCCAGAGGTTTAATTCCTTCACTCTGGCATGTGGAATAGCAAGTAAGAAGTGGTGCTGTGCACGCAGTAGGTGCTTCATGACTGCTGGCCAGCTGAAAGGCGGAGCAGGGATGCAGAGTCTCCTTATTAACGCCTTGCTCAGTACCTGCCAGGTGGGCGTGTGCGGAAGGCTGGGTGGTCTTGCCTGTAGTAGGCACTCAGAGGATGCTGCTTTCCTTCCTGCATTCCAGGGAGCCTTTGAGAAAAGATCTTCACAGGCTCCCTTGCTCCCCCTTTCCTCTCTGCTCGCCACGCTGTTGCTTCACCCTCCCTTCCCCACTTCTTTCCACTTTGGAAGCACCCAGCCTTCCTTCTGGATGCATCGTTTCCCCGCAATGCCAAGAGACTCAGAGCAGAGGACGGGAAATGAGGTTGCCAAAAAATGCAGACTTGGAAACCTGATATGTGTTTTCAAGAGGAAAGAGAATTTTAAAAACCTGGCCCAAGAGTTTTCGTCAGAGAAGAAAGTGAATACTCAATCTTCCTTTGGAACTTTTTTTTGCTAGAGTCTCCTGTTTTGAGATGATTTGGGAGATTGCTCTAAGGGCTCAAAGGACTCCATTTGGCCTGCGGCTTCCCCTCCTGGCTGCTCACCTTTGCGCCCTGCCGCGTACTTTCTCCCTTTCTGGGAAAGGCCTTTCCCTGCCCTGAAACACTCTAGCGCCCACTCATCTTTTGGTGCTTGTCTCAAATACTTCTTCCTCCAGGAAGCCCTTCCTGTGTCTGTGCTCATACGTGGGGCGCTTAGAATCAGACCGACCCGGGTTCAATTCCCCAACGTCCTCAAGCTGCCGCCTCCTACTAGGACATGGGTGGCAAGGCCAGCACTTACCTTATGTTGACTTATGGGTGACTTGGAGGATGAAAAGATACCCCCTGTCCCCCCTACTCCCAGGGTCTGGATCCCCACAAGTGGCAGGAATTGATGCTTCTCTCTCCTCGTGGATGAGTTTCTTCAGTACCCGTGGCTCCCGGGTGCTGTGCCGCCTGCCCAGGCTTGGGAGAAGGGCCCTGGGCAGGCTGGCAGCCCCGCACCGCAGGGAAGCAGTACAGCACTGGGTGCTGCCTCCCAGGCCAGGGCCCAAGGTCCACCCTGTGGTTTCCCCGGGACCGCGACAGAGTCTGACATCTCTCCTGAGGTTTCCCCAATCACTTCATTACACACAGACAGGACCAGGGTCTGGCAAAGGCTTTTTTTAAAATCAAGGTCCATCTAAAGATGAGCTGTCACTTAGCAGCACTGCAGCTGGGAACGAGGCGGCCTGAGGCACACGGCCTAAGGCTAATGACATTATTGGGTTTTAAGAATTCCAGAGACGTGTGGCTCAGTCCTGTACAGCTTCCCCTTCCTCGGCATGGCAGGGGCAATTGAGGTGGGTGGGTGGGGTCCTGGGCTGTGAGCTTGTCCCACGCGTGGGGCAGCCACAGCTGGGTGGACCGGGCCTGGTTTCGGGGCTGCCTGGACCCCCGCAGGGCCCCTGTCCAGCTGGGCAGGCCACGTCCCTCCCCACGTCCCTTTCCTCGTCTGGCAAGAGGGCAAAGGGCCACCTTCAGAGGGAGTAGGCGGGCGGCCCAGCCCACCCTAGGGGCCCAGAAGATGTGAAGCCCGCCTCTCTGGGAGCCCAAAATACCACCTCCAGGCAGACGCCTCAAAACTGTTTCCGCAGGCGACTCCTTTGGTCAAAATCTTGCAATTTCAAGAACAAAGTAAAAATTCTTTTGCTTGGCACTCAACTCCCTCCAGGTCTTGACGGGCTTCCTGCTTTTTTTTTTTTAATCTGGAGTATTTTCTTTTAAATTAATAAATGTTTTCAATTGTCTAAAATATACATGACATAAAAATCATTTTAACAATTTGTAAGTGAACAATTCTGTGACATTAAGTGCACTGACAATACCGAGTAAGTTTCACCACCACTTCCAGAATATTTTTATCATCCCAAATCGAAACTCATCTCCATCAAGCAGTAACTCCACATCCTCCCTTCCCGTCACCCCTGGAAACCACGACTCTGCTTTCTGTCTCTGAATTTGCTTGTTCTATTTCATATTAAAGAAACCATGCAATGTCTGTCCTTTTTTGCGTCTGGCTTATTTCACTCAACACGATGTCTTCAAGGCTCATCTACGGTGTGGCAGGTACCAGGACCCATTCCTTTCCAGCTGGATAACATTTCCATCGCATGGGCAGATCACATCTAAGAAAACATACGTTTTTATTGAGACATCCTCACACATCATACAGTCCATCCAAAGTATACAATGAATGACTCACAATATCATCACATAGTTGTATATTCATCACATGATCATCTTTAGAACATTTGCATCACTCGAGAAAAAGAAACAGAAAAAAAAAAGGAAAAACCCAAATCCCATACCCCCCACCCCTCCCTCTATCTACCACCAGCACTACAATCCACCCAACCCTCTCCCCTGACCCCTTATCACCCCCCATTCATTCAGCCCCTGTCCCTATCTTTTCACTCATCCGTCCCACCCCAGACAAAGGGAACACCAGAACACACCACGTTTTGTTCCTCCATTCATCAGTGGATGAACACTTGGGTTACGTCTATCTTTTGGTTATTGTAATAATGCCACTATGAACCTCAGTGGACAGACAACTGTTTGAGTCGTGCTTTCAATTATGCTGAGCAGATACCTGGAAGAAGAATTGCTAGGTTAGCTAGTAATACTGTGTTCAAATCTCTGAGGAACCGCCAAACTGTTTTCTACGGCAGCTGCACCATTTTACTTTCCCACCAACAATGTATGAACGTTCCAATTTCTCCGCATTCTTGCCAATACCTGTTTCCATTTGTATAAACAGTAGCCATCCTTGTGGTGAAGTGGTATCTTCTTGTGCTTTAATTTGCATTTCTCTCATGACTAACGATACTGAGAATCTTTTCATGTGCTTATTGGCTATTTGCATGTTTTCTTTGGAGAAATGTCTTTTCACATCCTTTGGCCATTGAAAAATTGTTGTTTGTTTTTGTTGAGTTGTAGGAATTCTTTCTATATTCTAGATATTAAACCCTTATCAGCTATATGGTTCCCGAATATTCTTTCCCATTGAGCTCGGCTCTCATCACTCTGTCTTGATAATGCTTTTTTAACTATGATGAAGTCCACTTTCATTATTTTTTCTTTTGTTGCTCATGCTTTCGGTGTAACATCAAAGAATACATTGCCTGTTACAAGTCCTGAATATATTTCCCTTTTTTTGTAAGAGTTTTATACTATTATAGCTCTTATATTTTGGTTGTTGATCTATTTTTAATTACGGTAAGACATAGGGTCCATCTTCATTCTTTGGCATCTGGCTTCCAGTTTGTCCAGCACCAATTACTGAAAAGATTATTCTCTCCCCATTGAGTGGACTTGGCACACTTTTCAAAAGGCCATAGATGTGAGGGTTTATTTCTGGACTCTCAGTTCTATTCCAGGGGTCTCTATATCTGAACTTATGCCAATACCATAGTCTTTTAATTACTGTAGATTTGTCTTAAATTTTGAAATCAGGAAGTGTGAGTCTCCAACTGCATTACTTTTTCAGGGTGTTCTTTTCTATTTGGGTTCCTTGCAAGTCCATATGAGTCAGAGGATCAGTTTTTCCAATTCTGCAAAAAGTGTTCCTGGGATTTAAATTGGGATTGCATTGACTTTATAGGTTGCTTTAGGCAGAAATGACATCTTAAGAACAGCAAGTCTTCCAATCCGTGAACACGGGGTATCTTTCCATTTATTTAGGCCTTCTTTCATTTCTTTGGGAATGTTTTGTGTGTTTTTTAGTGCACAAGTCTTTTACTTCTTTGGTTAAATTTATTCCTAGGTACAGGCGTGTGGACCAAATAGATGGTGCATCTGTGAAGGTGGGAGTGGAAATTGCCGCCACCAGTTTGGCACGACCTCTAGACATGGGCATTCACAAGTCCCACCCAGAGTCA
>PVIY010033365.1:0-28131 GCA_004026745.1 Myrmecophaga tridactyla
TGGATATCCAGTTCTCTAGGCACCATTTATTAAAGAGACCGTTGTGTCCCAAATGAGTTGGCTTGACTGCCTTATCGAAGATCAAATGTCCATAGATGAGAGGGTCTATATCTGAGCACTCTATTCGGTTCCATTGGTCAATATATCTATCTTTATGCCAGTACCATGCTGTTTTTACCACTGTGGCTTCATAATATGAAGAATTTTCTTTATGGGAAAGTTTTTTAACTATGAGATACTGAACTATTTATATTTTCTCTTTCTCCTTGAGTGAGCTTTGATAATTCATGTGTTCCTAAGAATTTTGTTGCACCTAAATTTACAAATTTATTTCCATAATATTGTGAGTTATATTCCCTGATTATCTTATAATCTTGTTAATGTCTGTAGGATCTGTAGTCATGTTCTTTTATTCTTGATACTGTCAATATTTGTCTCCCCCTCCTTTTTATTTCTGCTCAGTCTGTGTAAAGTTGATTTTTTATTGATGTTTTCATAGAAACAGATTTGGGTTTCATTTCTTTTTCCTTCTATTTATTTTGTGTTGCCTATTTCTTTAATTTTTGCTCTTTATTATCTCATTACTTCTGGCTACTTTGGCTTTAACTTGCTTTCTGTTCCTAATTTATTCTATGGAAGCTTGTATAATTTAAGACCTTTTCTTCTGAATCTAATGTAAGTATTTAATGTTATAAATTTCTTCTCAGATACTAACTTTTAGTTGTTGCTTTATATGTTTATGCAATATATATGCATATACAAATATATGCAATATTTTACATATTATATATTTTTATTTGTGTTATTTTATATGTTATGTTATTTTGTTCCCAATTTTACTGATTTCTCCTGCAAATTTTTTTTTGATCAATTGACTGTTTACAAGCATATCATTTAATTTCCGGGTCCTTGGGGTTTTCCATATATCTTTCTTTTAATTTCTAGTTTAATTTATCTATGATCAGAGAACACACTGTATGAGTTACATCCTTTTACATTTATTGAGGTTTGTTTTTTGGTCCAGAATATATTCTATCTGGGTAAATGTTCTGTGTGAATTTAGAAAGAATATGTATTCTCTTCATTGGTGGGGTATTTTATAAATACTAATTAGGTCAGGTAATCTGAAAATGTAATATTGAAATCTTCTATAACCTTACTATTTTTCTGTCTACCTGTTTTTTTAAATATTTAAGAGAGGAAGATTTTAATCTCCAAGCATAATTGTGGACTTACCTATTTCTTCTATCAGTGTCTTATAAACAACCTGTTGTTGGTTCTAACATTTTTTTAAATCTAATATCTACCTTTTTAGTTAGAGTTTTGAAGCTTCTATATTTCATGTGGTGATGTATAAAAGGTTGGGATTAAATATTGATTTTAACCTTTTATTTAGGCTATCTGTTCTTTGTTCCTTTTTTAAAAAAGAAAGTCTCTTCCTGTCTCCTTTTATGTGAATTGACTATTTCATAGTATTCCATTTTATCATGTTCACTAATGATTAGCTGTGCTTCTGCCTTTTTTTATTATAGTGGTAGCTCTAGGGTTTAGAATATATGTCTTTTCTCATCACAATCTATTTTCCATCAGTATCATATTTTACGTATATTGTGAGATGTTTGCAAGAGTATAGGTCTTTTACTACCTTTTGTTTTTTGTACTACTGTTGTCATACATTTTACTTCCACTTCTGCTGTAACTTTACAATACACTGTTATATTTGCTTTAAGCAATTACCTTTCATAAAGTGAGAAAAAATGTTTCATGTTTGTCCACATCATCACTGTTTCTAGTGTTTTTGGTTCCATTGTGTAGATGTTCATTTCTGTCTGTTACATTTTCCTTTGCATAAGAACTTCCTTTAATGTTGCTGAATGCTCAGGTCTTCTACTTAAAACTTTTCTGAGCTTTTTTCCTTTTGATAAAATCTTCATTTTGTCATAAAATATTTTTCTTTTTTAAAACAGCTTTATGGAAATATAATAAGATCCAATAAGTTGTACGGACTTCAAATGTAGAGTTTGGTAACTTTTGACCTATGGAGTCATCACTGCAATAAAGATAATGAATGTATCCCATGACCCCCACAGTTTTTAGTTTTGGGGTGGAGATGAACATTTAAATGAAATCTTTAAGGATAATATGTTTTCCGAATAAAACATTCATTCATTCAAACATGTTTATTGTGTCCAGTCATAGGTTCACTAGGATGAACAGAATCTCATGACTTCTACAAACGGAAACGTTATAAAATAAACCCAATTAATGTATTATTAATATTGTTGTTACTGCAATGAACAGAGTGCTATGGAATGAGAGAATAATGGAGAACAAACTATAAATTGAGTTTTGACTTTCAGGCAGTAACATTTAGATTCAGACTTGTTTTCAGACAGTGTGGTGAAGAGGGTACTTGGGAAAGAACAGGAAGTGCAGTGGCTCTGAGAAGAGAAAATTGATAATGAGATTTTATCACTGATCTTTTAATAAAGATTTATTTAATACTATACTGTTTTAGACCCTGAGAAGAACAGCTGTACTTTAGACAAGGCCATTTCTTTTATGCAGCTTACATTATACCGCTATAAAATAGAGTACGGATGAAATTTCTTCTTAATGGAATAATTCATACATTTATAGTCACTAGTTAATATAAAGTGTACTTAGCATAATAAAGAAGAGGCTGTGTTCTAGAACCAGCTAAACTATGTTTGAATCCATCTCTGCCACTTACTACCTATGTGATGCAAAGTGAATTTTATAATTTCATTGTCTTTTCTCATCTATAAGATGTAAGTATTTCAAAAGATTGTTTTGAGTATTAAATTATTTAATGTATGTAAAATACTTAAAGCAGTGCCAAGCAACTAATAGCACTGATGAAATAGTGTCTTTTAAAATAGTAATAACTTATAATAATTATATTTAGTATGACGGTGGTAGTATGTAGCCATCATGCTTATTGTTAGAATATAATGCCCTTGATTCTCAAAAAATGGCAGTGTTTATTTTTTATTGTATTAGCATTGAACATATGTTATAAATGGCCCAGAAATTTCACATATTTCATAACATTTAAATATATTCAATATAATTACCTTGAGAATTTTTGCCCTTTAAAAATGTATTTTGATTTCCAAATAAATAATCTGTTGACATTTAATGTAATAAAATTGACTAATCTCTGCTTTAATCTTACTAATATAGTTTTTATTTTTTAATTAAATATTTTAATATTATTTTAATTGTAAAAATAGAGTGGGAATTTGAAATTGTTTTCTTTAAAGGACTGTTTTTTATATTAAATGATTTTATTCATTGACTTTTAAACCTAGAAAATTTCCTTAACTCCTTTTGTCTTATATTATTTGTTCAAAAATTGCCAGCAAATAGCTTAGTTTTTCAGGTATTGAGCAAATTTTTGGTGATTTAGAACTCATGGTACATGTTCATACTTAGAAGATAGATGGTTGAGAAATAGAGGAATAGTGCTCGGTGTTAAATAAGATTAAATTATAAATAAATATATTAAATATTAATTAAGTAGGCTAGAGTATAGGATGGTGGCGTAAGATGCTTCAGGGTGCTTTTGCCCCATAGAATCTTCTTACAAGTAGGAAAAACTGGCAAAGCCATCTTCCTTAAAACTCCAGAAAAACAGTTGAAGGGTTACAGTAACTGATTAAGTGCTGGATCATAAAAAAACAGCTTTAAAAACAGTAGGAGACTCATGGCATTCTTGCAGGTGCCTTCCCCAGTCCCTCTGTAGCGCGGTGTAGAGACAGTCTGCTGGTTTCTGGCCTTGTTACAGAGGGAACAGCGCAGCACCTATACACATAATAGGGTGGCTATATGTCAGTGTTAGTCTGTCAGGTGGCAGGCTGAGAGATAAAACCAGGAAACTCCTCTCTGGCTCAAACTACCAGCACTTGCCTTGCAGGAGCTCCCACGAGGAGGTAGGGGTAGGGGTTGGGGTTCTGTTTTATAGGGACTATAGGGTTTACAGATTGAACACTATCCCAGTCAAAATCCCAACAGCCTTATTCACAGAAATGGAAAACCTGTCAGCAAATTATAAGGAAGCATAAGAGATCTTGAATAGCCAAAACCATCTTGAGAAAGAAAAACAAAGTTGGAGAACTCACACTCTCCAAATTTAAAACTTATTACAAGGCTACATTAATAAAAGCAAATGGTACTGGCACAAGGAGAGACATATAAACCAATGGAATTGAGTTGAAAGTTTAGAAATAAACCTTCACGTTTATGGCCAATTGAGTTTTAACAAGGGTGCCAAGTTCACTCAATGAGGAAAGAATAGTGTCTTCAACAAATGGTGCTGGGAAAACTGGATATCCATAGGCAAAAGAAGAAAAGTGGACCCTTCTCTCATACTACATACAATTATTAACTCAAAACTGATCAAGAACCTAAATATTAGAACCAAAACTATAAAACTCCTAGAAGAAAACATAGGGAGACTTCTTCAGGACCTTGTGTAAGCAGTGGTTCCTTAGACTTTACACCAACAGCACAAACAACAAAAGAAAAAAATAGATGATTGGACTTCATCAAAATTAGAAACTTTTGTGCATCAAAGGACTTCATCACAAAAATAAAAAGAACCTAGAGAATGTAAAGCAAATGTTTGGGGACACATATCTGATAATGGTTTATTATACAGAATATATAAAGAAAACTCAAGAACAAAAAGACAACTCAATTAAAAAACAGGCAAAAACCTTGAAGACACATTTTGCCAAGGATATATACGAATACCAGGTTAGCACATGAAAAAATGCTCAACCTCATTAGCCATCAGGGAAAAGCAAGTCAACATCAGCATATACTGTTTCACACTCCCTAGGATGGCTACTGTTTAAAAAACAGAAAATAACAAATGTTGGAGAGGATGTGAAAAAATAGGAACACTTGTTTGTTTTGGTGTGAATGTAAAATGCGCAGCCGCTATGGAAAACAGTTTGGCAGTCCCTTCAAAAGTTAAGTATAGAATTACCATATGATCTGACAGTCACACTCTAGGTATATACCAATAAGGTTTGAAAGCCAAAACCCTTGCCGATATTGGTAAGCCAGTGTTCATAGTGGCAGTATTCAGAATTGCCAAAATACAGAAATAGCCCAAGTGTCTATCAACAGATATATGGATAAACACAAAGTGGTATGACTATTCAATGGGGTCTTATTCATATGTAAAAATGAACGAATTCTGATACTTATGACAACATGGATGAACCTTGAAGATGTCATGTTGCATGAACTAAGCCAGACACAAAAGGAGAAATACTGTATAAAGTCTCTTATGAAGCAACTTCATAAATTCAGAATAAAGATTACCAGGATATGGGGTAGGAGTAGAGAATGGGAATTAATGCTTAATTGGTACAGGGTTTCTGTTTTGGGTGAGAAAAATTTTTGGCAATGGGTAGTTGCAGTAGTAGTACAGCCTTGTGAATGTAATTAATACCACTGAAGTCTATATTTGAATGTGGTTAAAAGGGGGAAATTTTAGGTTTATATAATTTTAAGTTTATATATATATATAACCAAAATAAAATTTTTACAAAACCGTAGGACTATACAGCACAAACATTTGATCCCTAGTGAATAAACTATGGACTATAGATAATGTATAATTATAATAATATTGTTTCATCAGTTGTGACAAAGGTACCACAGAAATGCGAATTTTTAGCAATTGGAAGACTACATATATGAGGGAAGTATGTGGCAATTCTATATTTTCTGCGTGATTTTTCTGTAATCCTACAACTTCTTTAATAAGTAAAAAGTAATTATAAATATTAAATATGAATAAACAAAGTTTATAAGTAATGCAGTTACCACTAGACAGCTCTTTCAGAGTTTATCAATTTTGACCATAGTGTCTTATCAGTTTTTCTATAGTATATTTTATATTTTAAAGACATTTTTCATTCATCTGTGTTATTAAGATATGGCACTTAGTTTCTATATCCCTATCCTTTCTGAAACAACCTTACTTCAAAAACTAAATGTAAATTTACATTGATTTTGCATTAATTTTGCTTTATAAAATGCACTGAGAGTATGAGCACAGTTTGTGAAAGTGATAGGAATTATCTGGAAGATGATTTTTATGAATACTCCATTAAATGTAAGAATATTTTTAATTGTATAATGGTAAGCTAATGTTCATTTTATAGAGTAATTAATACTATTTTTAAAAACTATAGGACTATACAGCACAAACATTGATCTGTAATCAATTGGTTAATTTCCTTTATGTAAGCTAGAGCCATTCTCTTCATCTTAAGAATTTTTGTATACACAGTGGGTATGGTAACAGCATTACTGCCCAGACTACCCTGTTTTGTTGCTTAACTAATTAGTTGTATTTAATATACTCAGGTTCTAAGCTCAATCAATATTACAACAGTGAATGTAATCTCTGAAATTAATGAGACTTGTTTTAAACGTATTTTGTTTTGATAGCCAATCTTTTACCTTTACAAAGGAATGATTTTAAATTATTATTGGCAACATTTAGGAGAAAAATAAGCAATTGAGTTTAAAAATTTAGGTTTCTGTGATAATTCTCACAACATTTTTTTTTAAGTTCACATCTTTATTTTAGGAGATTTGTTGCATTAAGAATATAACTGTTTTGCCACTTCTAGTGAGAAAGGGTCAGAGAACACTCTGTTTAGTGCTTTAGGTAAAAAAAAAAGGGGTGGGAATAAAGGATACTTATTTAAAAATGGCATTGGTATCAGAATTCCTCAAGCAGGCCTGGTTTATTGAACATGACAGGCAGGGATATGTTCAAACTGTGAAAGGATCCAAAGGTGGTCCGAGATTAGCTGTAAGCCCATTCCATCCTTAGATGTCTGTGCCTTGCACAAAGTGATAACAGCTAAAGGAATGGATGAAGCAGCCATCCTTGACATTACAACTAAGAGAAACAATGCACACTGCCAGGAGTTCAAAGCAGTATACCTCCAGGAGATAGGAAAGCCCCTGAATGAAGATATGAGAAAGCCCTCACAGGTCACTTGGAGGAAGTGGTTTTGGCTCTATTGAAAACTCCAGTCCAGTTCGATGTTGATGAACTCTATGCTGCCATAAAGGGCCTTGGAACAGATGAAGATACTCTGATTGAAATTTTGGCATTAAGAAGTAACAGAGAAATCAGAGACATAAACAAAGTCTACAGAGAGGAACCAAAGAGAGATGTGGCCAAAGATGTCACCTCAGACACATCTGGAGATTTTCAGAAGGCTTCATTCTCTCTTGCCAAGGATGATCGATCTGAGGATCTTAGTGTGAATGACAACTTGACTGATACAGATGCCAGGGCATTATATAAAGCAGAGAAAGAAGAAAGGAGATAGATGTGAACGTGTTCACTACAATTCTGATCACAAGAAGCTATTCCCATTGTAGAATATTTCAGAGATGCACCAAGTACAGTAGGCATGACATGACCAAGGTTCTGGACCTGGAGATGAAAGGTGACATTGAGACGGGCCTCACAGCTATTACATAGTGTGCCACAAGCAAACCGTCTTTCTTTGCTGAGAAGCTTCGTCATGCCATGAGGGTATTGGAACTCGTCGTAAGACACTGATCAGAATTATGGTTTTCTGTTCTGAAATTGACATGAGTGATATCAAAGTATTCTATCAGAAGATACACTGTCTCTCTCTTTGCTGAGCCATTCTGGTTGAAACCATTAGAGATTGTGAAAAAATCCTAGTTGCTGTCTGTATTAACTAGGGTTCTCTAGAGAAACAGAATCAGCAGGAAATATCTGTAGATATAAAATTTATTTAAATGTCTCACGTAACCATGGAAACATAGAGTCGAAGGTCTGTAGGGCAGGCTGCAAGCTGGTAACTCTGATGAAGTTCCTCAGTGAACTCTCAGGAGAGGCTGGCTGTACAACTGTAGGAATGGAAGAGTCCAAGATCCCTAGGGCAGGCTGTGAAGCTGATGACTCTGATGAAGGGTCTGGATGAACTCCACAGGAGAGGGTTGCTGGCTGAAGCAGGGAGAGTGAGCGTCTCTTCTAAATCCTCCCTAAAAGCCTCCCAGTGATTAGATTAAGTGTGACTCATCACAGAAGACACTCCCCTTAACTGATTACAAACACAATCAGCTGTGGATACAGCTGACATAATCATGATTTAAGTCCATGAAATGGCCTCATAGCAGCAGACAAGCCAACGCTTGCCCAACCAGACGACCAGGCGACATCACCTGGCCAAGTAGACATATGAACCTGACCATGACACTTTCTTTGGAGGAAGCTAAACATTCCTTTGATGTTCTCAAGCATTAGGACTAGAAGACTTCTAAAATCATCTTTCCATTCTGTATCATAAACAGGAGTATTTCTGTTTATCACTGCATCCACATTTAGTAAGCACATGTGTGCCATTAGTGGGCATCTTAATGAGGATGCAGTGATGAAGAATACTTGCATAGTCTTTCTTTTATCCCTGTGCCTCTGTTAAGAAAAAGAAAATCTTAGTAGAGGATTACATTTGTCATAAGTAGAAATTAGTACTTGGATCAACAGTACATTTTCTTGAATCCTTTAAGTATATTTTTTCTAATTATAAAAGTAACAGTCAATGTTCATCGTAGAGAACTTGTAAAAGCCAAAAGTCATTTCAGTTAAACTGAAAATGTATTTATTAGAAACTTGCTATAAGCCAGTCTCTGTGCTGTGTATGTAGTATACTACATGTACAAAACACAAAGATAGATCTCTGTATTTAAGGTGAGTAATGCTCTAGGGAATGGCTATTAAACAAATCATTACAAGTAAATTACAAGCAATTTTCAAATTCTAAAATAGAGGATTAAAAGCCATTGTAAATCTCATCTTCTAGCAAAATTTACCAATATGTTAATATATTTTCCTGATTTTATACTCTAAACATTTTACATTTTATTTATTATTATCTTAAAATGTGTATTGGTTGCTTAATAATCATGTAATTTATACTGTAATTTGTAAATCCTTTTTGAATTGTTAAACATTTAAGATGTTTCCTGTTTTTTAAGTCTGATTTTTTTGCATATAATTTGCATGCAATAAAACACTTTCATTTTAAGTGTACAGTTTTATGGCTTTTGACAGACTTCAATACACATATAGCTCCCGTCTCATTAAAGACAGGAAAGTTCTGTCACCTCAAAAATTTTCTACAAGGGTAGAATTACATGGGTAATTCAGTGGTTAGAATGCCCGCCTTTCATGTGGGAGACCCAGTTTCAGTTCCCGGACCATGCACACACACACACACACACACACAGTCAATCCTCCTCCTCTTACCACGTCTGGCCATTTGCTTTCCAGCACTAAAGATTAGATTTGCCTTTCTAAAATTTCATAGAAATGGACTCATACATGTGTACTCTTTTGTTCTACTTCTTTTGCTCAACATAATGGTTTTGAGATTCATCTATTTTGTTGCTTTTCTCAGTGATATATTTCTTTTATTGCTAACTCATGTCCCATTGTATGGGTTTACTCTCTGTCCTGCTGGTTATGTAGTACTTTTGGATTGTTTCCAGTTGTTTCCTAATATGAATAAAAGCTTCTATGTAAATTCATGTGCAAGGTTTTATGTGGCTATATACTTACATTTCTCATGGGTAAATACTTGAGTACCATTGTTAGGTTCATGGTAAGCATATATTTATGTTTCAGGAAACTCCAAAAATACTTTCCAATGCAGCGTTGTCATTTTATTTTCCCAGCAACAGTATTATGGGAATTCTAGTTCCATATCCTCAGCAATGCTCAGTATGGTCAGTCTTTTTTAAGATTTTCACTTTTCAAATGGATGTGTAGGAGTATGGTTTTTCTTTTTGTTTTTGTTTTTTTTTTTTCTTTCTTTCTTTCATGTCCAGGCACCAGGAATTGAACCTGGGTCTAGGAGTGTGGGTTTTGTTTTGTTTTGTTTTTTTGCATAGGCAGGCACCGGAAATCAAACCCGGGTTTCTGGCATGGCAGGTGAGAACTCTGCCTGCTCAGCCACCATGGCCTGCCTAGGAATATGGTTTTAAATTGCATTTCTTTGATGGCTAATGGTATAAAATATCCTTTCACTTGGTTCCTGCTCATTTGCATAGATTTTTTGTGAATTGTCTAGTCAGATATTTTGCCTTTGTTTATTAATTGGGTTTTTCATCTTATTAAATTGTAAGAGTCCTTCATATTCTGGCTCCAAGTATTTTATTATGTATAATGAAAAATTTCTCCCAGTTTATAGCTTTCCTTTTCGTTTAACAATGGATCTTTTGAGGAACAGAAGGTTTAAATTTTGAAGACAGATTTTCAGTTTTTGCCTTGATGTTTTATACTTTTTGTATCCTATCTTAAAAATTTTTGTCAATTCTTGGTCACAAATATTTTCTCCTATATTTTGCTTTAGAAGTTTTGTAGTTTTTAGTACAGTTTTTTACATATGTGGTAAAAAATTGAGATTCAGTTTTTTTTCATATTGATATTCAGTTACTCTAGCTTTTTTTTTTTTTAAGTGTATCCTTTCCCTCAGTGCATGGCTTTAACATCTTTTTTGAAAATCAGCTTACATTATATTGTATGTTTGTTTCTGGATTCTATTCAGAAATAAGAGTACTGTTCCATTTTTTATTTTTGTGTCTCTCCTTACCAAAAGCCCACTGCCTTAATTACTCTTGCTTTTTAGTATATCTTCAAATCAGGAGGAACTTTTTTCTTTTTCAAAATGATTGTGGTCCCTCTAGATCCTTTGCAATTACATATAAATGTTAGTATTACAAAAAAACATAAAAAGCCTGTTGGGATTTTGATTGGAATTGCATTGAGTCTATAGATCAATTTGGGGAGAATTGCATCTTAGCCATTTTAAGTCTTCTGATCTATGAAACGGTAATCTCTCTCTGTGTTCTCTAATTTCCAGGGAAATCTTTTCTATCTTGCACATTTTTTGTTTTCAAAAATTTCCACTCATATTCTAAAACTTTCCCATTTTCCAAATGTTTGCTGCTAACATGTAAGAATACAGTTGATTTTCATGTACTGATTTGTATTCCACAACCTTCCTAAAGTTATTTCTTAGTTCTGGTAACTTTTTTGTTAATTTCATTTGATTTCCTATATAGACAGTCTTGCTATCTGTGAATAAACATAATTGTACTGCTCTTCCAATCTGTTTGTCATTTATTTGTTTATGCCTCATAACACTGACTAGGGACTCCAGTAACATGTTGAATAGTAATGGGAACATCCTTGTTCTGATTTTAGGGGGAAAGCACTCAGGTTTTCATTTTTAAGTATGGTGGCTACAAGTTTTTTTATGAGTAAAGTTGTCTCCTATTCCTATTTTGCTAATAGTTTTTATCATGACCAGACACTGACTTTTCTTAAAAGCTTTTTCTACCTCAGTTGAGGTGATCATATTTTCTGTTTTTTAGTCTAAAATGGGAAATTCCATTGCGTTTTCAAATGTTAAACCAATCTTTCATTCCCAGGATTAACCCTTTCTTAGTCATTTTGTATTGACAACTTTATATATCGTTGCATTTGATTTGCTAAAGTTTTGTTAAGACTTTTTAAATCTCTAATTATGAAGGATATTCATCTGTACTTTCCTTTTCATGTAATGTTTTTGCCTGATTTTGTATTAAGGTGATATTGGCCTAATGGAATGTATTCAGAAGTATTCTCTTCTATTTTCTGGGGAAGTTTGCATTAAATTGTTATTTAAATGTTTGGTAGATTTCACCATGGGATTTTGTAGGAATGGCAGTTTTCTTTGTGGGATGGTTTTTAAGTACAAACTCATCTTTAACTTACCCATTTAATACTTGTTTTATTATGTCACGTCACATTTATCTTAAGATCCTTAAACCAAACACTTCCCACCTTCTAGCCTTGGTGCTGCTGTTATCATACAGTTTGCTTCTGTGTGTTGTAAATACCATTAATGTATTGTTATTTTTGTTTTAAATAGTCGGTTTCTTTTAAAGAGATTTGAAACGTAAGAAAAATCAATTTATAGTTACCCGAATAATTACAGTTTGCTGTTTTTTCTTTACCTTGTGTAGATCATTTTTCCATCTGGTATCATTTTCCTTTACCCTAAAGAATTTTCTTGGACATTTCTTATAGTGTAATTTTTCTGGTGATGAATTCTCTCACCTTTTGTATATTTGAAAGTGTTTTATTGCACTATCTATTTTTTTTGTGAAGATATTTTACCTGGGTATAAAATTCTAGTTTGACAGTGTTGTTCTTTCATTATTATAATGTCACTCCAGTGTCTTCTGGCTTGCATAATTTTTGACAGGAAATCAGCTCCCATTCTTGTCTTTGTTCCTTAGCTCTTACTATGTCTTCTCTCCCTTCACTACATGTCCCAGCTGCTTTTAAGCTATTCTCTTTATTACCTGTTTGATTAAGATGTGCCTTAGTATGGTTTTCTTCCTTATTATTTTTTATTTTATTATTATTTTTTTTTTTGCTTAAGGCTCTTTAAGCCTTTATGAAGCTCTAGGTCTACAGTTTACATCAAATTTGAGAATTTTTTGGATATTATTCTTTAAGGATTTTTTCTGGTTTTTTTCATTTCTCTGGTCTCATCCTGAGAGTCCACTTACACATACATCAGACTGCTTGATATTGTCCCACAGTATGCTTATGTTCTGTTCATTTTTCTTGTCTTTTTCTTCCCCTCTTTCATTTTGGATTGTTTCTTTCCCCATGTGTTTAAGTTTTCTGGTATCTGTTAATTTCATTCACTATATTTTTCATCTTAAGACATTTTGTTTTTCATCTCTTCATGTTTGTTTTGGGACTTTGCTTTTATTTCTTCAATTTCTTTCCCTATTATGCTCCCCTCAGTCTTTTTGAACTCTTAGACTATAATTTTTATTGCTATTTTATCATGTTTTTCTAGTTCTGTCATCTGTAGCATTTTTTTTTTTTAGTCTATTTCTGTTCACTCATTTTCCTCCTAAGTTTGGATTATTATTTTCCCACTTATTTTTGTGCCTGGTAACTTTTTATTGGATGCCAGATATTGTGAATTTAACCTTGTTGATTCTTTGTTCTAGTGTGCTATTAAGTTTGTTGATTCTTTGTTCTAGTGTGCTATTAAGTTACTTTCAAGCACTGTGAAATTTTCAGGGTTTGCTTTTAAACTTAATTAGGCTTGTTCAGATAGCCTTTAGTCTGGGGCTAATAGAACTGCAGTACTAAGACAGTAAGTACTGTGAGGGCCCTATTGGGTGACACATTTGCTAGGAGTTCCTTCCATTTTGCCAGGTGAGAAACATGTACTGTTTGGGGCACTGTGTGAACCTGGTGATTGTTCCACTTGATCTCTTTCTCTGGCCTCAGTATTTTCCTCTCATATATGTCCTGAAGAACAAGACTCAAAAGCAGTCCTTCACAGATCTTTGAGGCTTTCTTCTTTATGATTCTGTGCCACATGGATTCTAGACATCTTGATATCCCCTGAACCTGAACTCTATATCTGCAACTCAGGGATTCAACCAGCCAGGCTTCATTTCTGTTTTGTCTCTCTGTGCTGCAGTTTGGGCACTGCAGGCAGTAAGCTGGGGCAATCATTATTATCACCTTATTTGTTTCCATTTTCTCTAAGGTCACTGTACTCAGCTACAAGTTGTTTAATATATGAAAATCCTTGTTTCATATGGTTTCTAGATATTGAAAAAGAGTATAAATTTGGTCTGTTACTCAATTATGATCATAACAGAAGATCTCATACCTTCATTTTTTTATATTTTCACTGGATACAGAATTATATACTGCCAGATCCCCTTTCAATTTTTTTTTTTTAAGCAATTTGGGGATATTCTATTGTCCTCTTACTTGTACAGTCTCTGAGAAGAAGTTTGGGTATATTTTTTTTGTACGTAACGTGTCTGTTTTTCTCGTACTGTTTTAAAGATTTTTCTCTTTATCACTGGTTCTTCAGCAATTTGAGTATGATGTGACTTGTTATGTTTCAAGAATATATGCATGTTCATGAGTTTTCATCTTGTTGGGGTTTGTTATTGATTGGCTGCTAGATAATTTGTAGTGTGTTGTTATATTTTGTTGTCTTCCTTCAAAAAGCATAAAACCTTGTTCTGGCAGTTATTAGCTGTAAGTGTGATTGATATTTTACAGTCTTGCTAGTTAGCTTTGTTAGTGTAAGTTTAGCACTTATCCTGAGATAATTTAGCCCTAAAATAATGTATATTTCTTTTGTGGTATCTGTTGAATACCTGAGTGTTCAGTGAGGACTGTTTACTCTGATTGATCAGAAATCAAACATCCCCCAGCTCATTGTCAACTCTGGGAATTATTTGTCATAGAGTTTCCCATTCCTTCTTTGTTTATCCTCATGGAGTCTAACCCTACATATGCATTGCTTAGTATCCAGGAACAGACACAACAGTGCATATTCTGCATGGCTTCTTCCTTGCTAGTGTTCTCTCCTGCAAATTAGAGCTACCTCATCCTCTGCAAAAACTGATGTTTGTCCTTCCAACAGCGAGACCTGTGAATTATGTTTGGAATTTCCTTTCCCACAATGTTTCTGAAAGTATGCTTAGACAAAAAATGGGCTCTCTTCATTGCTTTCTGTCCTCACAGGGATCATAATCTTATACTGCCTGCTGCCCAGTATTTAAAAGAAGTTCTTTTCTTTATTTTGCCCAGTTTTTTTTTTTCTTGTTATTTTATGTATTTCTGACCACCTGTTTGGAGCAGAAAGGCAAATCCAGTCCCATTTATTTCAAGGTTGAAAGTTTATTTACACATTTTGTTGTATATAGCACTGTAGAGAATATCCTTGAGTAGAAGACATGTCTGTTTTTTCTTAAGAAAATTCCTAGAAAAGGAACTACTGAAAATTAAAGTTTTCTTGGTATTTATTACATAATTGTTCCCAAAGAGTTTTTCATCACACCAGTGAATGAAATGCTTATCTCACCATACTTTCAGTGGCAATGTTTATTCCTTGATGAGTTATCTCTACTGAATGATGATTATAAGGTGACATGTACTCTAATAATTTTTATTTCTCTCATGTAAATCATCTGGGTTCTTTACTCATGATTTATTTTTCGTATGATTCTTTATATATTAAGAATATAAACCTTTTGTCATAAGTGATATTAAAATTTCCTTTCATTTATATTTTTGATATTTCATATAGTTAATTTCACCATTTCCTTTTCTTATTTGTTCTGTTTCTTTCCTAATTGGAAAATCCTTCTTTATGCTGAGATTTTAAAATTCTTATTCATATTTTCTCTCAGTTTTTCTTTAGTTTCAACATAAAATCTAACTAGTGTTTTCCAAATTTAAGCAGTTATTGTGATACTATTTGTTAGGTAGTCATTTTCCCATACGCTTTTGAGATATACAGTCATCATCAACTTATCATACATTGAATTTTTATAATATAAAAATAACCTGATATGCAAGGATGGTTCAACTTAAGAAAATCAATTAACGTAATACACCATATCAACAAATCAAAGCAGAAAAATCACATGATCATCTCGATTGATGCAGAAATGGCATTTGACAAAATTCACCATCCTTTCATGTTGAAAACACTTCAAAGGATAGGACTAGAAGGGAACTTCCTCAACATTGATAAAGGGAATATTTGAAAAACCCACAGTTAACATCATCCTCAATGGGGAAAAACTGAAAACTTTCCCCCTAAGATCAGGAACAAGACAAGGATGTCCACTGTCACCACTGTTATTCAACATTGTGTTGGAAGTTCTAGCCGGAGCAATTAGACAAGAAAAAGAATACAAGGCATCAAAATTGGAAAGGAAGAAGTAAAATTCTCACTGTTTGCAGATGATATGATACTATATGTCGAAAACCCTGAAAAATCCATAGCAAAACTACTAGAGCTAATAAATGAGTACAGCAAAGTGGCAGGTTATAAGGTCAACACTCAAAAATCTGTAGTGTTTCTTTATACTAGTAATGAACAGTCTTGGGGGGGGAATCAAGAAAAAAAATTCCATTTACAATTGCAACCAAAAGAATAAAATATTTAGGAATAAATTTAACTAAATATACAAAAGACCTATACAAAGAAAACTACAAGAAATTGTTAAAGGAAATCACAGAAGACCTAAATAAATGGAAGGGTGTACAGTATTCATGGATTGGAAGACTAAATATAGCTAAGATGTCAATTCTACCTAAATTGATTTACAGATTCAATGCAATAGCAATTAAAATTCCCAAAATTTACTTTTCAGAAATAGAAAAACCAATAGCCAAATTTATCTGGAAGGCAGGGTGCCCTGAATAGCTAAAAATATCCTGAGAAAGAAAAATGAAGTCAGAGGTCTCACACCACCTGATTTTAAGGCATATTACAAAGCTACAGTGGTTAAAACAGCATGGTACTGGCATAGAGATAGATATACTGACCAATGGAATAGAATAGAGTGTTCAGATATAGATCCTCTCACCTATGGACAACTGATCTTTGATAAGGCAGTCAAGCCAACTCACCTGGGACAGAATAGTCTCTTCAATAAATGGTGCCTAGAGAAATGGATATCCACATGCAAAAGAATGAAAGAGGATCCATATCTCATACCCTATACAAAAATGAACTCAAAATGGATCAAAGGCCTAAACATTAGATCTAAGACCATAAAACTGTTAGAAGAAAATGTAGGGAAATATCTTATAAATCTTATAATAGGAGGTGGTTTCCTAGACCTTACACCTGAAGCACAAGCGTTGAATAAATAAATAAGTAAATAGGAACTCCTCAAAATTAAACACTGTTGTGCATCAAAGAACTTCGTCAAGAAACTAAAAAGACACAGCCTACACAATGGGAGACAATATTTGAAAACGATGTATCAGATAAATGTCCAGTATCCAGAATATATAAAGAGATTGTTCAACTCAATAACAAAAAGACAGACAACCCAATTACAAAATGGACAAAAGACATGAACAGATAGTTCTCAAAAGAGGAAATATAAATGGCCAAAAGGCACATGAAAAGATGCTCAACTTCCCTGGCTATTAGGGAAATGCAAATCAAAACCGCAATGAGATATCATCTCACACCCACCAGAATGGCCATTATCGATAAAACAGAAAACAACAAGTGCTGGAGAGGATGTGGAGAAAGAGGCACACTTATCCACTGTTGGTGGGAATCTCAAATGGTACAACCACTGTAGAAGGCAGTTTGGCAGTTCCTCAGGAAGCTAAGTATTGAATTGCCATATGACCTGGCAATACCATTGTTAGGTATCTACTCAGAGGACATGAGGGCAAGGACACAAATGGACATTTTCACACCAGTGTTTATAGCAGCATTATTTACAATTGCCGAGAGATGGAAACAACCAAAATGTCCATCAACAGACAAGTGACTGAACAAGCTGTGGTATGTACATACAATGAAATATTATGCAGCTGTTAAGACAGAATAAAGTTACGAAGTATGTAACAACATGGATGGACCTTAAGGACATTATGTTGAGTGCGATTACCCAGTAGCAAAAGGACAAATACTGTGTGGTCTCACTGATATGAACTGACATTAGTGAATGAACATGGGGAATTTCAGTTGGAAACAGAGACCATCAGGAGGCAGGAACAGGTTAGATATTGGGTAATTGGACCTGAAGGGATACAGATTGTGCAACAGGACTGATTGTAAAAATTCAGAAATGGATAGCACAAAACTACCTAACTAATACAATAATGTTAGTACACTGAACAAAGCCAAATGTGAGAATGATAGAGGAGGTCTGGGGGCACAAATGAAGTCAGAAGGAGAGATAGACGATAAAAACTGAGATGGTATACTCTAGGAATGCCTACAGTGTATAATGATAGTGAATGAATGTACAAATTTTAAAATGTTTTTGCATGAGGGAAAACCAAGGAATGTCAGTACTGCAGGGTGTTCAAAATAGATGGTAATTCATATTTTAAAACTTTAACTAAAGCAAAAAATGTTTATTTGGTACAAAATTTATATTTTGACTAGAGTATTTCCTAATATAACTTATGTGGACAGCTTGATTGAATGGCATAAGTACCTGGAAACTTGAGTAGGGCATGAGAATTTGTAGGTTTGTCCAGAATGATGCCCCGATAAATTCCAGAGTGATTTGAACAGTGAATAAAAAAATATTTGCAAAATCCCCTCGGGGGAATGGTGAGAAAGGGGCAAAATTCAACTTCCCCAAGTGGAGAATTCATGATACTCTCACAAGCAGTGGGGACAACCAAAGCAATAGGCTGAGCCCTCAATCTTAGGGTTTGTTCATATGAAACTTAACCCCATGAAGGATAGGCTAAGCCTACTTAAAATTAGAACTAAGAGTTCCCCCTAGAGAACCTCTTTTGTTGCTCAGATTTGGCCTCTCTCTCTCAGCCAACATGATAAGCAAACTCACTGCCCTCTCCCTCTCTATGTGGGACATAACTCCCAGTGGTATGGACCTTCCTGGCAATGTGGGACAGAAATCCTAGAATGAGCTGGGACTCAGCATCAAGGGATTGAGGAAATCTTCTCGACCAAAAGCAGAAGAGCAGAACGAGACAAAACAAAGTGTCAATGGCTGATAGATTCCAAACAGAGTTGAGAGGTTATCCTGGAGGTTATTCTTGCACATTATATAAATATCACCTTTTTAGTAAGGGGTAATGGAGAGGCTGGAGGAAAGTGCCTGAAAATGTAGAGCTGTGTTCCAGCAGCCATGTTTCTTGAAGATGATTGTATAATGATATAGCTTTCGCAATGTGACTGTATGTTTATGAAAACTTTGTATCTGATGCTCCTTTTATCTACCTTATTGACAGATGAGTAAAACATATGGATTAAAAATAAATAAATAATAGGGGAACAAGTGTTACAAAAAATAAATAAAAATAACCTGAGTTTGGGCTGCCTGGTTCCATTTTTCTTTCAATTTGTGTACCTATTACTTATGAATTATAGCTTCTTTCCTGAAACTTTCTTTTCCCTTGATTTCTTAAGATATTGATTCCTTGTTTCCCTTTGTGCTTCTCTTAATACTCCTTCTCAATATCCTGATATGCTTCTTTTTCTTATCTTTATATATAGTTGTACCTTACCATTTTCTTTTTAGCTCTTTTTAAAAAATGTTATTGAGTTCCTGCTTTGTACTGTGTACACTTGATTGTAACACTGTCCTCTATATAAATGACTCCCTTACCTACCTCTTTACCCTTGGGACCCATAGTTCCAAAACTGTGTTATTAAGTGCTTGCTTGAAAGTCAACATGTAGTGAGGCATGCAACTAGGTGAATGAATCTTGAGGACATTATATTGAATGAAATAAGCCAGTAACAAAAAGACGAATGTTATAAAGCCAAACTAATATGGACTAACTATAATGTGCGAACTCTGAGAATTGAATTCAAGAGCATATGTTATCAGACAATAGAACATGTGCAGAAATTGGTTAATTGGTGATTAAGGAGTATGAAACGTTCAATAAGGTTTATTGTAAGTGTTCCTAGATTGTAAGTTCTTATAGCAGTCACATCTGTTCCTGAGTTTTAGTTGTTATTTCGAAATCCTGAGATGCTGAGTTCTTTTTGTATAGCCTGGTCATTCCTAGGAACCTTGGGTATCTCTGTGATACCTGAGATTCAAAAGTTAGGGTTCTGAAGGTCTGAAGGTCAGTATTGCTCCCATACAGCAACTGCTGGAGAAACTGGGAAGGAGATCAGACTTCAGTTAGAGATAGGAATGAAGCTGGTTTGTTGGGACTGGAGTGAATCAGAATACAGGGTAAAGGATGACATTGACTGTATTTTAAAACTTTGGCTTCTGTGTGAGACCAAAGGAAGAGATGTTTATTTGGTATAAAATTTATATTTTCTGTAGCATACTAAGTAATTTAACCTGCATGTGAGCAACGTAATTTATATAAAGAGCATAATTACATGGAGTGTTGAATAGGGAATGAGATACTATTTTAACAAGCTAATGTAATACCCCAATACATCCCAGAGTAATTTGGGTATAAAAGAAACAAGTATTTGCAAAGTCCCCTTGAGTGACTTGGGGAAAGTGTGGAGATACTAAACTTCCCCACTGGGGAATTCTTGATATTCTGGCAAGTGTTCTGGGACTACAAATTTGATAAGCCAAGTCCTTGATCTTGGGGCTTGCCCTTATGAAACTTATTCCTGCAAAGGGGAAACTAAGCCTCCTTATAATTATGCCTTAGAGTCACCCCCAGACAACCTCTTTTGTTGCTCAGATGTGGCCCCTCTCTCTCTAAGCCATCTCTGCAAATAAACTCAGTACCCTCTCTTCTGCATGGGTCATGACTCTCAGGGTGTCATTTCTCCCTGGCAATGTGGGACATAACTCCCAGGGATGAGCCTGACTCTGGTATTGTAAGTTTGAGAAAGTATTGTAAGTTTGAGAAAGTCTTCTTGACCAAAAGTGGGGAAAGAATTGAAATAAAATAGTTTCAGTGGGTAAGAGATTTCATAGAGTTGAGAGGTCATTCTGGAGATTATTCTTATGCATTATATAGATAGGCCTTTTTAGTTTCTAGAGTATTTAAAGCGCTAGAAGGAAATACCTGAAACTGTTGAACTGTAATGCAGTATTCTTGGTTCTTGATGATGAGTGTATAAATAGATGGCTTTTGTCTTGTGACCATGTGATTATGAAAACCTTGTGACTGACACTCCCTGTATCTAGTGTATGAGCAAATGAATAAGAAAGATAATAATAATGGGGGGGGGGCACTAAGGGGTATGAGATGCTTTGAATGCTCTTTCTCGTTGTTTTGGAGTAATGAAAATGTTCTAAAATTGATTGTAGTGATGAATGCGCAATTATATGATAATACTGTGAGCCATCCGTTGTATACTTTGGATGATTACATGGTATGTGAATATATTTCAATAAAATTGCATTTTTAGAAGTCAAGTTGTGTGGCCGAAGGGCCACACCTTGAGTAGTAGAGATCTAGATTTCTCCCAAATGGAGGGAAAAAAATATGATACCAGCTAGAAAAAAAATAACTGTCATTAATGTATGATCAAGTACAATTTCATAAGAGATTTTATGGTGTGGAAACACTTAAGAAATGATTAATCTAGAAGCATTCTCAACCCAGATAAATTTGGAGGACATCCTTACCCTTCCTATAATATTTAAGATTTCCCCAGTTGTCCTAGTGACATTACATTATAGTGAAAGAATATCCAAGATCAAAAAATGCACTCAGTTCTGTGATTGTGTTATGCTGATAGAATAAGAAGAAATACTTTCCAGAGGCAAATGCAGTCAGAAAAGGGATTGATTCAGCTTTATGGCATGGTGAGGTTTGCTCATTGACATAGCATCTGATGGAGGATGTCTTCAAAGAGAAATCTTTCACAGATGCTTGGTGAATGCCATGGTGCAAGATCATAGACCTGGGATGTGTGGCTAGCCTCTGTATAGGAAAAATGACAACAGAAGACACAAGGGGTGGGAGTCAGAGACCAGCATGTCTCCTGATGGCTAGGAGATTTTGTGGGATTTTGAAAATATAGGAATTCAGGATGGTCAGTTGCAGATCAGCCTGACCTAAAGAGGATGATAGAATGGAGTGCATCCTTCTATATCAGACAACAAGACTCCCTGACTTATCATTGAGTCTGGGCAATGCAGTCTGGGACATCTGACACTGTGGACTCCCCATTTCCTGGAGCAGGAATGCAAAAATGCCCCCTGAAAAGCTAACATGTTGGTATTTAGAGCATGAAGTCACTCGGCAGACGACTTATTTCTACATCGCTCCTCACCTCTCCAGGTTCTGACCATAACCCCACTATTAACTCTTTACTCTAGCTAGGGCTAGATTAAGATAGAGACCAAAGTCTAGGAGTTTACTTTGCCCCCTTCCTTATAATATCCCCACATTTCCAGTATAAATTCAAATAAAAACTACCCAAATTATTAGATAAAAAGGAATAAAACCAAAAAAAAAAAAAAAAAAAAGGAATAAAACCAGGAAGGTTGTGATGTTTTACCATAATAAACACTTCGATCTTTGTTTAGGAAAAAAGTCAACTCATAAAATCCATTGTCAGCCCCATTTTCTTCTTCTGTACTTTTGGCAGCAACATCTTCTCATGAGGGGAACCTCAACAATGTTGCTTTTGGCCCTATGCCAGTTTGAATCTATTCTGTATCCCCAAAAAGCCATGTCCTTTAATCCTCATTCAATATTGCTGGGTGGTATCTTTTTTATTGTTTCCATGGAGATGTGACCCACCCAATTGTGGGTGGTAACTTTTGTTTAGATGGTTTCCATGGAGTGTGTATCCACCCATTCAAGGTGGGGTTGCTTACTAGAGCCTTTTAAGAGAGAACCAGTTTGGAAAAAGTTTTAGAGCCATGAAAGCCACCAGAACCAACAGAATGAACAGAGCCCCAGGGAAGCCATTGAAGAGGAAAATACCAGATCTTTCTATGTGCCTTTCCAGCTGAGAGAAAAACCCTGAATATCACTGGTCTTCTTGAACCAAGGTATCTTTCCTGGATGCCTTAGATTGGACGTTTTTATAGCCTTGCTTCAATTTGGACATTCTCACTGCCTTAGAATTGTAAACTTGCAACTTAATAAATTTCCCTTTTTAAAAGCTGTTCCATTTCTGGTATATCACATTCTGGCAGCTTGCAAAGTAGAACAGGCCCAAATGGTGCATGCTAGTTCCTTCTGCAGTACTGACTCACTTGAAATGTCTGTTTCTACCACCCTGGTTGAGATCTCTTGGAAACTTTTATCCAGTTCAAATGTAACTTCTGATATTACCAAACATAATGTATTTACTTCTTTAAATGTGCTGTGTTATAATAGTTACCATATTTTTATTAGAATTGCTGATACGTTTGGCTGCTCTACCCAGATAGTCATGTTGTTGAGGATTGATATCTTTTCCTTTCATTATTGTGTCTGCAGCTTTTCTCTGCCTTGAAAATATGTAGGCAAGAACATTTTTTTTGTTTCACTTTTTGAATTGTTTCCTTATCTATAGTTTCAGATCTTTTTATTGATCCTCCAGTTATTGCCAGTGTTTTTTTTTTTATTATACTAGTTTTTTTTTTTTTAACCCCAAACTCTGATACTCCCTCAAATGCAGAATAAAGTTCAAACACATTATTATGGCAGTCCAGGTTCTAAACAGCCTGGCCTTATCTTTTTTGTTTTTTTAAGTCCTACCATCTCCCTGAATGTGTACTATTCTTTGAGTACACAGATTCCCTGCAAGTTTGTCCTTGCTGTTTTTTTCTCCTTAAAATTCATTTTTTCTACAAACATTTATTAAATATTTACTGTGTCTTGGTACTGTGCTAGGTTCAATTAAAAAAGATGAATAAAAACTGAAGTTTTACCTTCTCTGTGAAAAATCTTGTCCTTCAAAACTTACTTGAGAGGTTATATGTGAAATTTCCGCAGAATATCCCAGTAAAAACTGGTCATCTTTGCCTCCAAAATATTTTTAATATCTGAATTACAGAATTTATCCTAGCGTTCTGCTTTTTGTATGTGTCTTCTTCATTGCTCTGCAATTTTTAAAGGGCAGGGACTCTTGTCTTAATCATTATGCTATCCCTTCATTTTCTCTTTCCAGTATCCAATACAATGATTTCAAAAATGATATTACCTATTTTGAGAAAGAAAAATGAAGTGGGAGGTCTCACACTGCCTGACTTTAAAGCATATTAAAAAGCTGCTGTGGTCAAAACAGCATGGTACTAGTATAAAGTTAGGCATACTGACTGGTGGAATCAAATTGAGTGTTTAGAGGTCGACTTTCACATCTATGGCCAATTGATCTTTGATAAGGTGACCAATCAGCTCAACTGGGACAGAGCAGCTTCTTCAGCAAATGATGCTTGGAGAACTGGATATCCATATCCAAAAGAATGAAAGAGGAACCCCATCTCATACCTTATACAAAAATTAAATCAAAATGAGTCAAAGACATGAACATTAGAGCTAAGACCATAAAATGTTCAGAAGAAAATGTAGGGAAATATCTTAAGGATCTAGTGATAGGCAGTGTTTTCCTAGACTTACACCCAAAACACAAGCAATGAAAGAAGAAATGGTATCTCTTCAAAATTGAACACTTTTGTGCATCGAAGGACTTTGTCGCAAAGTTAAAAGGCAAGCCTATGCAATGGGAGACAATATTTGGAATCTACATATCAGATAAAGGTTTACTGTCTAGAATATGTGAAGAGATCCTAAAACTCAACAACAGAAAGGCAAACTACCCAATTAAAAAATGGGCAAAAGATATGAACAGATACTTTTCCAAAGAGGAAATACAAATGACTCAAAAACATGCGAAAATATGTTCAACGTTGCTGGCTATTAGGGACATGCAAGTCAAAACCACAATAAAATATAATCTCACACCTACCAGGATGGCCATTACCAAAAATGGGTAAAGGATGATATTGACTATATTTTAAAACTTCAACTTCTGTGTGAGAACAAAAGAAAGGATGTTTATATGGTGCAAAATTTGTATTTTTGATAGCCCATATCTAATTTAAGTTGTATGGTAAGCTTATTCAAGCACCATAATTACGTGGAACCATGAATAGGGAGATCTCGTTGGTTTATACAGGTTGGTGTGATGCTCCGATATATCCCAGAGTAAGCTGGGAAGAAAATTAAAAGTATTTGCAAAGTCTCCTTTAGGTACTGGGGAAAATGGTGGAAATATTAAACTTCCCACCTGGGGAAGACCTGATACTCTTGCATGCATTGAGGACTGTCAACTTGACAGGACAGTCCCTTGATCTTGGAACATGCCCTTATGAAAATTATTTCTGCAAAGGAGAAGCTAAGCCTTCTTATGATTAGCCTAAGAGTCACCCCCCAGAGAACCTCTTTTATTGCTCAAGCATGTCCCCTCACTAAGCCAAGTCCTTAGGTGAACTTACTGCCTTCCTTCCCAGGTGGGACATGACTCCCAGGGGTGTAAATCTCCCAGCAACGTGGGACAGGACTCACCAGGTTAAGCCTGGTGCTGGCATTGCGGGAGTGAGAAAGACTTCTTGACTAAAAGAGGGAAGATAAATGAAACAAAATAAAGTTTCAGTGGCTGAAACTTTCAGATAGAGTCGAGAGGTCTTTCTGGAGGTTATTCTTATGCAGTACATAGTTATCCCTTTTCAGTTTTTGGTGTATTGAAGTAGCTAGAGGAAAATACCTGAAACTGTACAGCTGTGATCCAGTAGCCTTGTTTCTTGAAGATAGTTGAAAAACTATAGTGCTTTTAAGGAATGAATGTGTGATTGTGAAAACCTTGTGACTGATACTTCCTTTATTCAGTGTATGAAGAGGTGAGTAAAAAAAAAAGAAAAGAAACAATAGTGGGGTATGGGATATTTTGAGTGTTCTTTTTTACTTTTTATTTTTATTATTTTTTTATAGTAATGAAAATGTTCAAAAATCTGTTGTAGTGATGAATGCACAGCTTTATGATACTATAAACCACTGATTGTACACTTTAAATAAATAATCTCAATTTTAAAAATCATTGAAGTAAAAAATTTTTAAATGGTATCATCAAAGCCACATAACACGTTTCAAGAAAAGGAAGGCAGTAGATGGTGTTCTAAGGTCCAGGCCAGAAGTGGTGAGTGTAAATGGATCAGTGGATTGGGCAATGAAGAGATTATTGGTTATCAGAACAAGAATAAGATCCATAATTTGGATATCACATGGTAATAGAATTCTTCCCTTTAAATATAATTTTTAGCTGACGGACAAATTGGCAGACAACTTGAAGATATTTGGTCTAAAAAAGTTTAGAATCCTGCATGTATGATTGACTTATGGAGGCTCCATATCCCTTGTAAAGTAGATGACTGGGTAGTAGGCTTGACATTCTTCTAAGAAAATGTAGAAACCTAACCACTATTTTTGTCCCAATAAAACACGACCATAAATCTATATAGGGAGAGGTAACAGAGGTTTCTTCATTTTTGTATAAAGCATGGCAGACATTATTTTGCCTGGAAATTTTTCAGAAGAGTTTTGCTCACTACCCATCCTTTTTCTTACTCCCTGTCTTAGTTTGGATGGCAGTGCATCAGTAATATATATTTATTTGCCCATAAATGAATTAGTTTTGAAACATATACCTGAAAAACTATAAATTTGTCAGAATTAAGGCATTCTGTACTTGCTCATTTGTTAGACATATTTAATATTTCTGCAATCAGTATGTCTTTTACAGTTTGATAGAATGTCATAGTTTTACTTGAAAATGTGTTTTTCTTTCTTGGTGTTACATAAAATGATGATGCAGTCGGAATAGTAGCATATTTATCTTGGCTAAATATGATGATACAGTAGAGAGTAATGAAAGTTTAGAGACTATATACTAAATATGTTAATTTAAAAATTAGAAGTTGTAGATTTATAGAATAATCATGGATAAAATACAGGATTCCCATATACTACCCCATTACTAAACACTGTACATTGATATGGTACATTTGTTACAATGGATAAAAGCACATTTTTATCGTTGTTCTATTAACTGTAGTCCATGGTTTAACTTTTCACTGTTTGTGTTGTGCAGTCCCATGGATTTTTAAACATTTTTTATTCTGGTGCCATAATTAGAACATAAAACTCCTCCTTTTGAGTGCATTCACATTTATAATCAATTATGCTGCCATCGACACCATCCAAAACTTTTTCGTCATTCCAGATAGAAACTCTGTATAGTTTTATGCCTTAACTCCCTATTCCCTACCACCACCCAATCCTCTGTTGTCCTTTATTCTAGATTCTGACTCTTTGAGTTTGCTTATTTTAATATTTTCACGTCAGTGAGATCATACAATATGGGTCCTTTTGTGTCTGTCTTATTTCACTCAACAATGTGTCTTCAAGGTTCATCCATGTTGTCACATGTAACAGAATCCATTCCTTTCAATTCTGAATAATATTCCATTATGTGTATATACTGGATTTTATTTATCATCATCAGTTGGGTTCCTTTCATCTTTTGGCAATTGTGAATAATGCTGCTATGAACATCAGTGTGAAAATATTTGTTCAAATCCTTGTTTTTACTTTGTTTCTACTCCTAAAAGTGGGCTTGCCAAGTCATATGGTAATTCTATACTTAAGTTTCTAAGGAACTACCAAACTGTCTTCCACCACGCCTGATCATTTTACATTCCCACCAGCAAAGGATGAGTGTTGCTAGTTTTGATAGAATTGAGGTTGAGCCAGTCTTTTTCTTCATGGCAATGATTAGATGATTCATTCTCTTCCCTCTGTCCTCATTTTCTCTTGTTTTCTTTAACTCTGACATGAATGGGTTATGCATAAAGTTTACCTTAAAACAATGATAAGGCATAAATTAAGTGAAAGGAAGAGTGAGAGAGGGAAAGAGGTAATCTTTAGGAAGCTTATTTCATATTAATTGAAATTGTGATTTGATGCGTCTAAAACAAATTTTAGCTAATCAAGATTCTTGTAGATTTTGTAAAAATATTAAGAGTCAGTGACCCATGTGAATTGTATCTGTGATTTCTTACCTTACAGTCAAGCGTACTGCATTGACTGGTTCATTTCCTTGATCATAGTAGATATCATGGTACCTGGCAATGTACTCAGCACTGTGAATAATCTCTCATTGTCTCGACAGAGTTCTTCATCGTGTAAAATAGTGCAACAAAGGTCAATGGTCAATTCCTTGTGCCTGGAACCTGTCCTTCCTCATGTACATTGTAATGCAGTTTCTTTTCTTTTTTTTTTTTAAACTTTTTATTAATTAAAAAACTTAACAAAAGAACATTAATATATCATTCCATTCTACATATACAATCAGTAATTCTTAATATTATCATATAGTTGCATATTCATCATTTTTTAAAACATTTGCATCGATTTAGAGAAAGAAATAAAAAGACATCAGAAAAAGAAATAAAACAATAATAGAGAAAAAAAGATTATACATACCATACCCCTTACCCCTTGCTTTCATTTATCACTAGCATTTCAAACTAAATTTATTTTTT
>PVIY010033366.1:0-28123 GCA_004026745.1 Myrmecophaga tridactyla
CTGGTTTTAATCACTTCCCTTTTCCAGACCCTGGGGTCTGAATTCCTTGAGGGAGGGATTTCACCTGAGCTGGGCCCCATCCCTCTCCTGGGGAAGGCGCAGGCTCCAGACAAGCTCTCAAACAAGCCTGTTTCTGCCTATGCCTGGGGCAGTGGAGCCCAAGAAGCCTTGCAGCTGTATCCAAAGAGTAATCAATTCATAGAAACACAGCCACAAAAGAGAAAAAGAAAAATCCTTTTCAGAGCAGGACCCCTTTCCTCAGGTTTGCCAGTCAAGAACTTAAGTTGGTATGTTGCTCTGTGTTTCTCCAAGTCCTATGTGCCCTCCTTTCCTGCAGGGCCCAGACCTTTCCGGATCCCAAAAAACCTGTTTTTTTTCTTTTTCTCTTTCTGTCAGCCCCGCCCCCTCTGCGCCAGGGCAAAAGCCAGCGATCTCCACTTTTACTCAAGGTTCAGCTGAACTGGGGGCTTATTTTTAGTAGTCAGAATTTGTGAGTTAATTCCACAATTGGTTTTTGTTTGTACTCAGCCCCTGCTGCTGGTAAAGTCCCTTTCCTTTCCCCTCTGAGAAGCAGCCTATGGGGGAGGGGTGCCAGCTGCCGGCATTTGGGGGACTCATGGTTTGGGGAGGGGGGGCTTGCAGCTGGTCCAGCTGGTCCAGACTGGGGTACACTGTGTGTCTGGTTACTGACGTGGCCCCAACAGGTGTTCTGTACTGTTCCTGGCTATTTATTAGCTGCACTGGAGGACAAACTAAATCCCACACCTCACTAAGCTGCCATCTTGGCTCCTCCACTCTCAAAATAGGAATATTTCAATCCTGAATTTCAGAAATACAATCAGTAAACTTCTATTTTTGCAAGAAGGTTGGGAAAGTGTCTGGTTCATTAATATTCTGGTTAACTGAGAAGTCAACTTCTCCATTTTCGAATGTGATATTCTGATTAGTTTGATGATCTGGTTAATTGAAAGTGGAGATCCTCTGTTTTGTTTGGGCCGGGTGTGGGGGATGTTGTGATTGTTTTTAAATATCAGAAAGAATAAAGGCTAGAATGTATTGAACTTGCTTGGTTTTTTTCTCCCCCACTTTTTTTTTCTTTAAATAAAGGCAAGAAACAAGAGAATGCCATTCTAAAGAAACTGAAAGAGAAGAATGCTTCATGAAAGAAAGGGTTCTCATTCAAGTGAGATACATTTGCATCTTGTGATGGTTAGGTTCTGGTGTCAACTTGGCCAAATGATTATGCCCAGTAGTCTGGTTAGACAAGCACTGGCCTGACCATTGGTGCTAGGATATTTCATGGCTTTTTGATAAACTGGAAGGCCAGTTGATTAAATCATCAATCAGTTGATTGCATCTGTGTCTATTACATCTGCCATCAACTAAGGTGCATCTCTCACCAATGAGATAATCCAATCAATTGAAGGCTTTTAAGGAAGAAGAGAGACTCTTTCACTGCTCCTTCAGCCAGCAAGCCTCTCCTATGGCATTCATCCAGACCCTTCCTTCATCAGACCACCAGCTTTACAGCCAGCCCTAAGGATTTTGGACTCTTCCATTCCCATCGTTTCATGAGACACCTTTATACATCCCATATTTACAGATCTCTCCTGTTGATTCTGTTTCTCTAGAGAACCCTGACATGTATCTCTTTATTAGAAGGTCATCAGTCACCATTAAAGTAACAGTTTCAAGAAAATATTGTATGATCTCTCTGATGTGAAATAATTAGAATAAGTAAACTCATAGAGTCAAGACCTAGAATATAAGTTACCAAGGGACAGGGGGGATAGGGAATAGGGAATGAAGGCTTAAAATGTACAGAATTCCTATTTGGAATGATGGAAATGCTTTGTTAATGGATAGTGGTGAAGGGAGAACAACATTGTGAATGTATTTAACAGCACTGAAATATAGATTTGAATGTGATTAAAAGGGGAAATTTTCTATGGTATATATGGTAATAGAATAAAAGCTTTTTAAAAAATCCATAGAACTGCACTGCACAAGCAGAACCCTAAGTTAAACTATACAGAATAGTTAATAGTACAATTATAAAAATGCGTTTTCATCAATTGTAACAAATATACTGCATGCAAGGTGGTATCCTGTATTTTATGCATGATTGTGCTGTAGTAAACCCACAGCTTCTCTAAGGAAAGGGAAGGGAAGGGAAGACAAAGAGTAATGGAAAGGAAAAGGAAAGGGAAAGAAAAAGGGGGAAGGAAAAATGGGAGTCACAAGCCAGAATGTGGTACTTTGAAAAATGAGTCAGAAAACAAGAAATAAAAGCAATGAGAAAGAGATCATCTTCTTTAATCTTTATATTTCAGTTGTGAAATAGAGCATACATTCAGAGGAGGGCATCTAATGTAGGTGAATTGTTAAAAGCAATCAACACTTTATCCACTATCCAGCCTAAAAAGAACAGGCATGACCACTGCTTTTGAATCCCTCTCTATGTGCCTCCTGGATCTCATCCACTCCCCTCCACCAAAAGTGACCAATAACTGAATATTGAATAAATCATCCCCTTGCAAAACAGTTTTAACAGGCATGCATACATATATGCTTACATAATGTTTTTATTTCATTTGTCTACTTTTTGAAGTTTATCTTGGTGGGATCATAAATTCAGTCATGAGTCCAAGATGCATTCACGTTGATTCAGAAGGCTATAGTGCATTTATTTTACTGATGCATAGTATTCTTTTCAATGACTGTACTAAAAAAAAATGCATCCTTTCTTCTGTTAATAAATATTCAGGATGTTTCCCATTTTAGTTACTAGGAAAATACTGATATCTATAATATTGTGCACATCGCTGGAGAATGTGCAAAAATTTCTCAATGATATGTCCTGGAGTGGAATGACTGAAATTTGTAGGCATTCAACTTTATTGTAATTTTTTTTTTTTTTTTACCAAACTGGTTACCAAATATACACTCCCTCCAACAGCATACAGGAGTCACCATTGCCCCACAGCCTCTCCAATACTGGGCATTGTCAAATTGGATAGGAGTGGCATTTGCATCCTCTCGAATACAAATGAAGTTAAGTATTTTTTCATATGTTTTTTATCAGACATGTTTCATCTTTTGTCTCTGTCTAATTGTTTCTTTTACCCATTTTTGTGCAGTTGTCTTTATTTAAATATTTTATAAGAAGCTCTTGTACAGTCAGTATACTAATCTTTTGTCACTTACATGGGCTGCAAATATCTTCTGTCAGGTTGCAATTTATCTTTTAACTCTCTTTATTTTCCTTTTTTAACTTTTTTATTGTGAAATATAGCATATATACAAAAAAGTGATAAATTTCAAAGTACACTTTAACAAGTAGTTATAGAACAAATTTCAATGTCTGGTATGGGTTAGGTTTCAGTTCTACAATTTCAGGTATTTCCTTCTAGCTGCTGTAACACAGTAGAGACTAAAAAGAAATATCAAAATAATGATTCAGTAGTTATACCCAATTGTTAAATACTAACTTCTCTGTTGCAACTTCTCCTTCTCCTTTGATCTTTCTCCCAATCTTTATAGATACTTGGGCAATGACCACTCTAACTTCATGTTGAAAGGGGTGTTGACATTATGGGTTGGGGGATACAACTTGTTGATGCCTTTGGAGAGATTGGTAACTCTGTGTTTCAGGGTTTATCTGGACTAGGAACCATCTGGAGATTTTAGGTTACTGAAAAATAAACTTAGTGAGTGAAACTTTTATAGAATCTCAGATAGAGCTCTGGGTATTCTTTGGGGGTTACAGGAGAACTGTTGGTTGGGGCTTGACATAGCATGGGAATTAGCAATATCTAGCTGAAAGTTTGCATAAGAGAAACTCCAGAATAGCCACTTGACTCTATTTGAAATCTCTTAGCCAATGATACCTTATTTGCCTACATTTTCTTCTCCCCCTTTTGGTCAGGTAGGTACTGTCAATCCCACAGTACCAGGGCCAGGCTCATCCTCAGGAGTCATGTCCCACATTGCCAGAGAGACTTACACCCCTGCATGTTGTGTCCCACGTAAGGGGAGAGTTATGATTTTACTTGCAGAGTTGGGCTTAGAGAGAGATAGAGACCACATCTGAGCAACAAAAGAGGTCCTCTAGATGTAATTCTTAGGCATAATTACAAGTAGGCTTAGCTTCTCCATTACAGAAACAAGTTTCATAAGAGCAAGACCCAAGATTAAGGGCTTGACCTTTTAACTTGGGAGTCCCTATTGTTTGAGACACTATCAGCTACTTCCCAGGTGGGAAAGTTTAATAGTAGCATATTTTTTCTCTAGTCCCTCAAGGGACTTTGCCAATACTTTTAAATTATCTGCCCAACATACTCTGGGATGCATCCAGGTGTTACATTAATCTATAGAAGTGCAAGATCTTATTCCCAATTCTAGGCTTCATGTGTTTTAGCTGTTTACTGAACTGGCCAGAAAGGTTAAGTTAGATTGTGTGCTACAGAAAATTCAGGCTTCAGACAAAAACAAAAAAAAACCTCTCTTCCTTTTGTCTCATACAGTAGGTGAGGCTCCAAAATTCAGTCATCATCCTTCACCTTATATCTGCATTTACCTTAGTCCTAACCAATGAAGATTGACCTTGTTCTTATCTCTAGTTGAAGCCTGATCTATTTTTCAGCTTCTTTAACAGTTGCTGTATGTAGCAATGCTGACTTTCAGAGCTGCAGAGCTCCAACTCTGAGTCTTAGGTATCACACAGGTGCCCAAAGTTCCAGGAAAATACATGGTATCTTTTGATGAACAGAAATTTTTAAGGTTAATATTAGTCACATTTATCAATCTTTTCTTTTATAGTTTATGCTGTTCATTTCTTATTAAAACTACTTTTCTAACCAATTATTCTCTTGCTCTCTTCAAAAGTTTTCATGTTTTTTGTTTCACATTCAAGGCCTCAGTCCATTTTCATGTTTCCTTTTTTTTTCACAGAGATAACCTATTGTCCCAGAAATATATCCCAAATAAACATCTTTTTCTGCCTGATGTGCAATTCCACCTTCATTATAAAAAAGAATTCCATTTATATATGGGCTTGTTTCTGGGCCCTCTATTCTATTTCATTGATCTCTTGGTCTGTCCTTATGCTAATACCTCATTTTCTATAACTTTATTTAAAAATTCCTCATATTTAATTAGGAAAAATCTATCTAATCTGTTGTTCTTCAGGAGGGTCTTTGCTGACCTTGGTCTTTTGCTTTTCTTTGTAAATAGCCTTTTCAAAAAAACAAATCCTACTGGATATTTTGTAATTGCATTATACACACACATATAAGTGTGTATGTGTATAATATATATTAATTTAAATTCAGGAAGATTTGGCATTTTTAATATTAATTTTCCCAAGATAATGATCTCTTTTGATTTTGATTTATAATTAACATCTTTCAATAACATTTTATTATTTTATTCATAAAGCTCTTTACTTATTTTATAATTTGTATTCTAAAAGCAACTTTTTAGTTGTTATTTTAAATAGTATTTTTTCTATGACTATATTTTCTAACTCTGGTTTGCTTGATATTTGTGTATTACATATATGCCCAGTAAATTCACTAAACTCTTTTATTAATTCTAAGGTTTACGCTGGAGATTACTTTGGGCTTTATGTAGGGGCAGCCATCTAATCTGCAAAAGTCGGATTTTTTTTTCTTTCCAATCTGTATATATTTTAATTTTTGTTTTTGTCTTCTTGCTTTTTGACCTTTCAGCACAGTCTTAAATAGAAGTGATTATAGTGCTCACAACTGATTTTAGGGAAAAATATTTTAATTCTATATTATTCAGTATGATGTTTTCTATAGAAATTTTCAGAGATATGTTTTATTAGGCTAAAAAGGTTCCCATCTATATTAATTAGGTTAAAGTTTTGTCTGCTATGGCAGAGACATGACTTATAAATGGCTTAACACTGATTTCTCTCTCACATTAACATCCACATTATTATGGAAGATCTTTTGTAGAAAGCCATCAGAAATCTAGACTCTTTCTATCTGTTGTTCTACCAACATATATAACAATTCATTCAAAGACATTTTGTTGTAGGTCCTTGCAATAGACCAGGTAAAATCCTATACTAATATGGCTCCTGTGGGAAAAGCATGAAGTAAAGAAAAGTGAATAAAGAAATTTTTCTGGTATAAAATCAACAGTACCTGGTGATACACTAGCTATGAGGATAAGGCTTTTATCACAAGCAATTGGGTAAATCATGGTTGTTCTAGTTTGCTAGCTGCCAGAGTGCAATATACCAGAAACAGACAGGCTTTTAAACAGGGGATTTAATAAATTGCTAGTGTACAGTTCAAAGGCTGAGAAAATGTCCCATTTAAAACAAGCCTATAGAAATGTCCAATCAAAGGCATCCAGAGAAAGATACCTTGGTTCAAGAAGGCCAATGAAGTTCAAGGTTTCTCTCTCAAGTGAGAAGGCACATGATGAACACAGTCAGGGTTTATCTCTCATCTGGAAGGGCACATGGCAAACACGGCATCATCTGCTAGCTTTCTCTCCTGGCTTCCGGTTTCATGAAGCTCCCCAGGAGGCATTTTCCTTCTTCATCTCCAAAGGTCGCTGGCTCATGGTGCCGAGCATCCTCTCTGCTTCGTGGTGCTACAGCATTCTCTGCTCTCTCCGAATCTCCTTCATTCTCCAGAATGTTTCCTCTTTTATAGGACTCCAGAAACTTCTCAAGACCCACCCAAATGGGTGGAGACATGCTGTCACCTAATCCAGTTTAACAACCACTCTTGATTAAATCACATCTCCAGGGAGATAATCTGATTACAGGTTCAAACATACAGTATTGAATAGGGATTATTCTACCTTTATGAAATGGGGTTTTGATTAAAACATGGCTTTTCTAGGGCACATACATCCTTTCAAACTAGCACAATGGTACAAATCTCTAAGTTGAGAAACACTGGGAAAGGTTTAAGGGGGGGAAAGCATGAGATCACAATTTCAGTCTTGGATATGTTATGACTGAAATTGCTTTGGTTATTTCTAATGGGTGAGTTCTAAGAGGCAATGGCCATATGGGTCTGAACCTCAGATCAGGTATAGAAATCATCAGGAGGGATATTAAAATACAGAGAGAGGTCATTTAGTAATATGAAGTAGTAAAATGAACAAATTGTAGGGGCAGAGAAAATCTCAACTCAGTATAGGAAAAACATTCTATATGTAGGAAGTTTTAAAATTATACAAGAATAGAATGGGATCTTGGATTGGGTTGCTGATCAAAAGTGTTTTATCCTTATCTGCAAATTTATGAACACAGAGTGTTTTTTTATGTATTACTTGTGTAATTAAAAATTGTTTTTAAGTTAGTTGACCAGAAAGATTCCTCAGACTAGACTCCATGGCATGGAAAAACATGAGCATAAAATGCAAGGAAAAAAAGAAAGGCAATTAACATCTTTAAAAAACAAAAACAAATATGTAAGAATACCATAGGCCAAGTATGAAACAAATAAAATATGGTATAATTTTAAGTAAAGGTAGAACAAACAAAAGAGACTCCAGTTATACTTGGATCTCAAAACATTCTCCTGGAAGTGGCCCTCGGATTGTGGCATTGGACCCTCATTTGACCCAGAAGTATAATTTTTTACATCAGCCAGTGTGTTAGTTAGATTCAGTTGTCAACTTGGCCAGGTGAGCATACCTAGTCTTGTTGCTGCGGACATAAGCCAATGGTACGTGAATCTCATTTGCTGCTAATTACATCTGCAGTCGGCTAGGTGGCGTGTCTGCTGCAATGAGTGACATTTGACTTAATTGGCTGGTGCTTAAATGAGAGAACGCAACGTAGCACAGCCTAAGCAGCTTGGCATTCCTCATCTCAGCACTTGCAGCTCAGCCCAGGCCTTTGGAGATGGAGAAAGAAGTCAGAAAGAAGTCACCCCGGGGAAAGTTGTTGGAACCCAGGGGCCTGGAGAGAAGACCAGCAGAGACCATCCTGTGCCTTCCATGTAAGAAAGAACCTCAGTGGAAAGTTAGCTGCCTTTCTTCTGAAGAACTAACAAAATAAATCCCCTTTTATTAAAAGCCAATCCATCTCTGGTGTGTTGCATTCCAGCAGCTAGCAAACTAGAACAGCCAGGGATTAATGTCAGTTCTGTTTATGGGCTTTCTGCCTTTACACTCAACAACAGACACAATCTCAGTTGTGATTATAGCACATAATATTAATGTTAACATTATTCTCAACATAAAAATAAAAAGGTATCTGACCGAAGGCATGATGAGGAACCCGAAAAAAGAAAATATATGGGTGTTTGAATTTTCATCTTACAATGAAAATCAATTGAACAAATAATAGATTTCTGTATATTGCTTTTAGAGTTATAAATGTAACCAACAGAAGAACTCAAAATTATCATACTTTAGAAGGAGGAAATGAGAAGATGAAAGTATAAATCGACCTAACTGTGGTTTTTCACATTGAAGAGTCAGAAATAGAGATAAAGGCTATGGAAATTATCAGCAGAAGATTAAAAAGCAGAAACAATTTTAACATTTGTCTCTTACTAATTGGAGCTGAAATGGGAAGCGATGGGGCAGGAGGAGATTGATTTTTTGTTACAAGGAATATGCAGCATTACTTGCACAATTTTAAAAAAAAAGTAGGCTTTTGAGGAGGCAGACAAGATGCTGGTGCAGGAAGGAGCAGAATTTAGATCATCCTCTAGGGCAGCTGGTAAATGTCCAAGAACTGTATGGAACAACCATGTGGGGACCTCAGTGATCAGACACACATCCTATACCAGTCTGGAATGATGGAACGGTCGAGATCCCACATAAAAATGAAAGTTTCCCAAGGCATACAGGCTGCCGCATGTCCCCCACAGGCACGGCAGAAGCCCTACTCCACCCACCCGGACCAACCGCTCTGCCGGGCACCGCCAACAGTCACCTCATTGGGTGTGAGAATACCTGCCCCGAGAAGACAGAGAATAGCTGCCGCTGGGCATCGACGATAGCTGCCTCCCACCCTGGGAGCCAAGAATAGTCATCCCACTGGTGCAAGAATAGCAGATGGGAGCAGAAAATAGCCACCCCACAGGGCACTAAAAATAGCTGCCCTAACCCGTGCCATCTTGTCAGACGGCCGATGCAGGGCTGGGGAGAAGAGGTGGCTCCGGAGGCCATCTGTTGGTAAGCTTCTAGTGGGGCTGCATCCCCGCCACGAGATCTGGGCCTTGGTTTGGCAAGTAATTACTGACAAACCAAGTGCAAAAGGGGACCTTCAAGGCAAAGCCAGGCAAATACAGAATCTTAGACAAGTTAAGGAAATCTACTTGCCAAATAACCTCATCAAGATAAACAAATGCCCCAAATACAACAGAAAATCACAAAGCACGTGAAGATTCAGGCAGATATGGACCAGCCAAATGACCAAATTAAAATATGAAATTTGGAACAGCTAATCAAGGATGTTCATAATGATATAAAGGATATCAAGAAGACATTGGAGGAGCATAAAGAAGAATTTGAAAGAATAGAAAAATAGCGAATCTCACAGAGATGAAAGATAATGTAGACAAGACTAAAAATATACTATAGATACACAACAGCAGATTTGAAGAGGCAGAATAAAAAATAGGCAAGCTAGAAGAGAGGATGATTGAACTCAAATGCACAAAAGAACAAACAAAAGAAATATGTGAAAAAATAAAGAAAACTAAAGGATAAGATGGTAGACTCAAGAACAACATTTACAGTAATAACTTTGAAGATTAATAGACTAAACTCATGAATTAAAAGATATCAATTGACAGAATGGGTTTAAAAATAAGATCCATCTATATTCTGCTTACAAGAAACTCATCTTCGACCCAAGGATACAAATAGATTGAAAGTTAAAGGATGGAAAAAGATGTTCCATGCAAGCTGTAACAAAAAGAAAGAGGAGGAGTATCTATACTAAATAGCAGATAAAATAGACTTTAAATGTAGAGATGTCATGACAAGGAAGGGCCCTACATATGAAGAAAATGGGCAATTCACCAAAAAGAAATAATCATAAATAATGCTCCCAATCAAGAAGCTCCAAAGTACATGAGGCAAACACTCATGAAGGAAGCAATAGACATTTCAACAATAATAGTGGGAGATTTAATACCCCACTCTCCTGCACAGATGGAACAACCAGACAGAGGACCTACAAGGAGATAGAAAACATAAACAATGTGAAGAATGAATTGGACCTGACAAACCTATATCGATCTCTACACCCCAAAACACCAGGAGGTACATTCTTCTCTAGTGCTCATGGAACATTTTCCAGGATAGATCATATGCTGGGACACAAAACAGGTCTTTATAAATTTATTATAGATTGAATTATTCAAAGCATTTTCTCTAACCACAATAGAATGAAGCTAGAAATTAATAGCCACCAAAGAGCCAGAAATCTCACAAATATATGCAGAATAAATTACACACTCTTAAACAATCAGTGGGTCAAAGAAGAAATTGCTAGAGAAATCAGTAAATATCTGGAGATGAATGAAAATGAGAATACAATGTATTAGAATTCATGGGATGTGGCAAAGGCAATGCAGAGAGGGAAATTTATTGCCCTATATTAAAAATAAATGAAAGCGCAACACAAGGATTTAACAGCTCACCTGGGGGAACAAGAAAAAGAACAGCAAAGTAAATAGAAGAAGAGAAAAAACAAAGGCTAAAGCAGAAATATACAGACTAGAGAACAAAAAAGCAATAGAAAGAATCGACAAAACCAAAAGTTGGTTCTTGGAGAAGAATCAATGAAATTGATGGACCCTTAACTAGGATCACAAAGAAAAGAAGAGGGAGGATGCAAATAAATGAAATCAGAAATGAGAGGGGTTTTGTTACCATGGAGCTGAAAGAAATTTAAGAAGTGATAAGAGTATGCTATGAACAACTATATGCCAACAAACCAGACAACTTAGATGAGATGGATATATTCCTAGAAACAAATGAACAAGCTACATTGACTCAAGAAGAAATAGAAGATCTCAACAAACCAATTACAAAGAATTCAATCAGTCATCAAAAATTTTCCTACAAAGAAAAGCCCAGGGCCCAACAGCTTCAAAGGGGAATTTAATCATACATTACAAAAAGAACTAACATCAATCCTACTCAAACTCTTCCAGAAAAATTGAGGAAGCAGAATGCTACCTAACTCATTTTATAAAGATAAAATCACTCTAATACCAAAACCAGATAAAGATGCTACAAGAAAGGAAAACTGCAGACCAAACTCCCTAATAAGCATAGATGTGAGAAGTTTCAACAAACTAATAGCAAATCAAATCAAACAATACATTAAAAGAATTATACATCATGACCAAGTGGGGTTTATACCAGGAATGCAAGGGTACTTAAACATAAGAAAATCAATCAATGTAATATAAGCACATCAACAAATCAAAAGGGAAAAATCATATGATCGTCTTAACACTAAAAAAAGCACTCAACAAAATTCAACATCCTTTTCTGACAAAAAAACACTTTAAAAGGTAGAAATTGAAGGAAACTTCCTCAATATCATAAAAGTGCATATCAGAAAACCCATAGCCAGCATTATATTCAACGGTGAGAGACTGAAAGCATTCCCCTGAAGATCAGGAATGAGACAAGGATGCCCACTGTCACTGCTATTATTTAACATTGTACTAGAAGTTTTAGCTAGAGCAATTCAGGCAGGAGAAAGGAATAAAAGGCATCCATATAGGAAAGGTAGAAGTAAAACTTTCATTATTTGCAGATGACATGATCCTATGGAAAATCCTGAGAAATCTATGACAAAGCTACTTGAGCTAATAAACAAATTCAGCAAACTGGCGGGATACAAGATAAATATTCAAAAATCAGTAATATTTCTATACACAAGTAATGACCTAACTGAGGAGACAATTAAGGAAAGAATTCCATTCAAAACAGCAACTAAAAGAATCAAGTATCTAGGAATAAGTTTAACTAGAGATGTTAAGGGCCTGTACACAGGAAACTACAAAACATTGCTAAAAGAAATCAAAGAAAATCTAAATAGATGGAAAGACATTCTGTGCTCATGGATAGGAAGGTTGAATGTCATCAAGATGTCAATTCTACCCAAACTGATCTACAGATTCAACACAATACCAATTAAAATTCCGATAATCTACTTTGAAGATGTGGAAAAGCTTGTTATCAAATTTATTTAGCTATTCAAGGGAAAAGACCTTTAATAACTAAAATACCCTAAAAAAAAGAAAAGCAAATTAGGAAGACTAACACTTCCTAACTTTAAAACTCATTAAAAAGCCACAGTGGTCAAAAACTGCATGGTACCTACAAAAAGAAATATCAATCAGTGGAACCAAATAAAAAATGTGGTGATAGACCGCCAAATCTATGATCAATTAATCTTCAACAAGGCCCCCACATTCACTAAACTGGGACAGAATAATCTTTTCAATAAATGGTCCAGGGGTAGCTGGATATCAATAACCAAAAGAATGAAAGAAGACCCCTACCATACACCCTATACAAAATTTAATTCAAAATGGATCAAAGACCTAAATATAAGAGCCAATACCATAACAATTCTAGAAGAAAATATAGGGAAATATCTTCAAAACCTAGTAATGGGAGGTAGTTTCTTATACTTTATACCCAAAGCACAAGCAATGAAAGAAAAAATAAATGGGAACTCTTCAAAATCAAAAGCTTCTGTACCTCAAAGGACTTTGAGGCAAAAGGTGAAGGGGCAGCCAATTCAGTGAGAGAAAACATTTTGAAACCACATATCAGATAAAGGTTTGATATCCTCAGTACATAAAGAAATTGTACAACTCAACAACAAAAGAACAAACAACGCAATTATAAAATGGGCAAAGGATATGCATAGGAATTTTTCCAAAAAGCAAATGCAAATGACTAAAAAGCACTTGAAGGGGGCAGGCAACAGTGGCTCAGTGGCAGAATTGTCACCTGCCATGCCAGAGACCAGGGTTTGATTCCAGTACCTGCCCATGAAAAAAAAAGACTTTAAAAATAAAAACAAACACTTGAACAAATGCTGATTTTCATTAGCTATAAATAAATGCAAATCAAGACTACAATCAGCTATTACCTCACACCTATACAGATGACTGCTATTAAACAAACAGGAAACTACAAATGTTAGAGCATATGTGGAAAAATTGGAACAACACTTATTCACTGCTGGTAAGAGTGTATAATGGCATAGCCACTGTGGAAGATAGTTTAGCAGTTCCTCAGAAAATTAAATATAGAGTTGTCCTATAACCCAACATTCCAATACTAGGTATATACCCAGAAGAGCTGAAAGCAGTGACATGAACAGACAATTGCATACCAATGTCATTAGAGCACTATTTACAATTGCCATAAGATGGAAACTGTCCAAGCGCCCATCAACAGACGAGTGGATCAACAAAATATGGTATATACATACAATGGAATATTATGCAGCAGTAACATGAAATGAGGTCATGAAGCATATGACATCATGTATAGACCTTGAGGACATAATACTAAATGTAATAAGCCAGACACAGAAGAAAAGATACTGTATGATCTTGCTATTATAACTCTGGTAAAGGTCAAATCATAGGCTTACAAAGTGGATTATATGAAGTAGATTATAGGGGACTTAGAGATACACCAAAGCTAGACATAGGAGAATCATAACCTACAAGGTTGAACTTAACCGTATGAAAACAGATTGAAATGATGGTAGCTCATTAGCGGGGTAATAAGTAACATCGCCATATTGAAGGTGACTGATTGAAAGGGGTTGTATAGGTAAGTTCTTACATGAACTTCTTCAAAGGTTTGATCTTGTACAAAGATTCAATAAAAGAGGGGTGTGGGGGAAAACTAATATTACATGCTATGGCCTATAGTTAACAGGAAGATATCAACAGTACCATAGCAATATCGGGACCTAATAATTGGAGCAGAGGAACAGCCAATGGAGAGGTTTAATTTTGTATGCATATGATGAAATATTGGGTGACTACAAAAAGCAATGAAGTCATGAAGCAATGCAATGAGTTGAATGAAACTTGAGAACATTGTACTATGCAAAAGACACCAGAAACAAAAGAGCTAATATAGTATGGTCTCTTTTAGACTGTACTTATAAGAATACTGAAGCCAAAACTGTAAGCTCTTATAGCAGTCACACTTAGTTGGGAGTTGTCCGTGTAGTTCTAGATTCTGAGATGCTGTGCTATATGTTATCAACTGGTATTTCCCTGGAATGTTAGATACCTCTGTGACATATAATATTCACAGATGGAATTCTGAAGCTCTGAAAGTCAGCATTGCCATGTACAGCAATTGTTAAAGTAACCAAAAAAGAGATCAGTCTTCAATTAGAGATAAAAATGAAGTCTGTATGGTAGAGACTCAGGTAAATCAGAATACAGGACAAAGGGTGATAGTTAACGTACTCTAGACCTTCATCTATTGTATGAGACCAAAGACAGAGAGGTTTATTGTGTCTAGGATGTCACTTAAGGTAAGACACAATCTCCATCAACTTGCCTGGATTGCTCATTTTAACAACTTAAATGCGTGGGAGACCAGAACAGGAACAAGGCCTCGGAATTTCAGATGGCTTACCATAATACCCAGATACATCCCAGAGTACGGTAGGCTGATAATTAAAAGGTATGGGTCGAGTTCCTTGTGGGACTCAAGAAAAATATGGAACTGTTAAATTTCCCCCTGGCACTCTCTCAAACATTAGGGACTCTGAAGAAAATAAGTCAAGCCCTTGATTTTGAGGATTGCCCATATGAAACTTGTTTCTGTAGTGGAAAAGCTAAGACTCCTTATAATTAGCACTAAGAATTTCTTCCAGGAAACCACTTACACTGTTCAGATATTTCCTCTCTCTTTAAGCCCAATTCTGCAAGGAAAGTTATTTCCCTTCCCCCCTACATGGGACAGGACATCCAGGGGTGAAGTCTCCCTGTAAGTGTGGGACATGATTCCCAGGGATGAGCTGGGCCCTGGCACTGTGGGATTAACAATGCCTTCCAGACCAAAAGGGTGAAAAGAAATATAACAAAACAAGATATGAGTTGGCTAAAAGAGTTCAAATGGGGCCAATAGACTATTCTGGAGGCTACTCTTCTGCAAGCTTCAGCTAAGATACTGCTAATTGCCAGTTTACCAAACCCCAACCAACATCATGCCTATTGACTCTAAAGAACACCCGTGGCTGTGAGACTTTAGAAAAGTTTTATGTGCTGTGTTTACTTTCCTGAAACCCTTTACCTCCAGAGGGTTCCCAGGCTAGATAAGCCCTGAAGCCCAGAGAGGTCAGCCTCTCTATGCACATCTAATTCCATTCCCATAGTCTATGTTGTCAATACATGAAAAAGTCAGAATGGGCATACTCCAAGGATCCCTACAGATTGGGAGTAAGATCACAGGAGAAGCTGTAATAGGAAAGATAGTATTTAACACATGAGCCTGACTACTGAATCACTATATTGATGTTTCTTTTAGCCTCCAGTGTTTTGGAGCGGCTAGATGGTAAAACCTAAAGTTGTGGAATGGTAACCCATATCAAACTTTGAAATCTGTTCTATAATGACCTGTTCTATAACGACCTGTTCTATAACGACCTGTTAAAATGCACTCTCAAAATTATTGCTCCTTTTTAAATTATTTTTTACTTTTTTTTTATGCAAGCTAGATTTCACAATTTAAAAAATGCTTTTTTTTTTTTTTTACACACAAAAAAAACAAAGAATAGGCTTCTTTGATTGCAGGGCTTGAAGGGTGGGGTGAGGAAAAACTAGAGAATCTCTCAGATTCAACCCAACTGGAGATTCTGAGGTCCTCCGGTCCCAGAAGATGACACAGCTAATGAAAATTCAGTTTGAAAAGCATTCATCAGTGCCATACCTCTATAATATTTATCCTACAGTTCAATTCCTCTAATAGCATGAACCCTGTGCCTATTTGAAAGGATTTATGTACCGTAAAAAAGCAGTGTTTAATCCTAAACAATCTTGTGAGAGCAATGGCTTCTACTCATCCCTATTCAGTACTACAGGTTGGGGACTTGATTAGGTTATCTCCACAGAGATGCGAGTCAATCGTGGTTATTAAACTTGATTAGATGGAGGCATGTCTCCATCCATTCTATGTGGGTCTTGATTGGTTTTATTGGAATCCTTTAAAAGAAGCAGCATTCTGGAGAAAGCTTCAGAACGACATAGTCACGAGAAGCAGAGAGTCCACCAACCAGTGACCTTTGAAGATGAAGAAGGAAAACGCCTGCTGGGAGCTTCATGAAACAGGAAGTGGGAAAAGAAAGCTAGATGATGGCGTTGTGTTCACCATGTGCCCTTCCAGATGAGAAAGAAACCCTGAACTTCATTGGCCCTCTTGAACAAGGTATCTTTCCCTGGATGCCTTAGATTGGACATTTCTATAGACTTCTTTTAATTTGGACAATTTCATGGCCTTAAAACTGAGAGTAGCAACTTATTAAAATCCCCTTTTTAAAAGCCATTCCATTTCTGGTGTATTGCATTCTGGCAGCTAGCAAACTAGAACAATGCCCATTCCAGAAATTAACACAGAGTGAAAACAATGTGGAGTCTTAACTTAAAGGGATACAGAATGCATTTCACACCTTTCTTATACTTAATCATAATAAAACTAATAGTGTTTTAATAGCTATTACTTTTTGGCCTCTTATTCTGGGCCAGGCAGTTGGATAAGTGCTCTGCATGCATCATCTTTACAACAATAGTATGAAGTGGGTATTATTCCCATTTTATAAGTGAGGAAAAGGAAGTCCAGAGAGTGACACAGGTAGTAAGGTTCACAGCTGAGACTTAGGCCTGAATCTCTCTGACCCTAAAAAAGAGCAGGCTCTCTTACCCATGGTTTACAGCTCCACAATTCCTCATTTGCTATTCTGAAACCTCAAAGACACTGGGGAGTCTGAGTATTTTCATATGGCAGACAAATCTGACCTGAACTGGCATACAGATCTTTATCATCTTTATTTATCCCACTTAGTGTGAATATTTCTATTTTTGTTGCAGAAATACTAATGCAATTTACTACAAGTTGCTGTCCTAGAGCTCACTAAGGTACTATGTAGTATATGCTATATGTAAAGTATTACTTTCCTAAAATCTGAAATATGTGGAATTTCAAAAATCACCTGGCTCTCAGGGTTTCAGAGAATAAATCATGACTGGAATATGCAACTTGTTTTAATCTTTTAAAAGTACTTCAGAAGTCACTGGATCAAACTTGGGTAGACAAATATTTATCAATTTTTTAAAAAGGAATGAGAAAATCTATATTGACCTATGTAATATAGCTAGGAATACATTTTAGAAAAAAAAGAGCTTTCATCAAGCATTTGTTTTTCATTCACCTATTTCTCATAAAACTTGATTCATGAACGCAAAAAAACATTTAATGTTCTGGTAGTTTTGACTGCAATTAAATGACAATATCTTTGCAAATACATTTGCCTCCCATGTATAAACTTTTGAAAAGTGAAAATTTGCCTTTTCACAAAGTTCAAATGAGAAAGAACAAGTGATTACTATCTTCCCGTGTGCCAGTGACATGTTGATTTGCTCAAGCCAGGAAGTGTTTGTGTTTTAAATTAACCAATAAGACAAAGAATGTTAAAAATAAATTTTGAGCAGTAACATGTTAAAAATATTATACAAGCATTATTCCTAGTAAACAAACCAACTTAGATGATATTATTGCCTCTCTACATTTTTTTTCCAAAAAGCACTAACACATAAAAAGTAAACAGCACTATTTTTGTGGCTTAAAATGACACTTCCTGTGAATTGTCTGGTGCTATTAAGCTATACCTCTGTATTTACTACATTCATTTGTCATGTACTGTTTTTGGCATTATTGTCAGGCTTCTGTAAACCCAAGTGAACTGTTTCCTTTTTAAATTTTTATACGGAAAATTTTCAAATACACATCAAAGTAGAGAGAACAGCCCAATAAATGACCACATATTCATCGTCCAGCTTCAAAACCTACCAACATTTTGCCAAACTTGCTTATTTATCCTATACCTTTTTCCCCATTCCTCGCTATTCTCACTCTTTCTTGCTTTATCTCTTCAGGAAGTATTTTAAAGCAAATCCAAGATATCTTGATATTTGAATCTCTAAAAAAAAAAAAAAGATAAGGGCTTTTAATATAATGGTAATACCATTGAAACACTTAACAAAAAACTCTAATCCTTTCATTTTATCTCATACTCAGTATATATTCTAATTTTAGCTAATACCTCAAAATGTCTTAACAGTTTTCCTGCCTTTTTTCATATTACTGACTTACTTAAAACTATTTCATTATTTTGAAATGCAGCAATCTGTTTTGGATGAGCAAATTAAAATGAAATAATACACTCCTTGCTACGTGACAGCCCTGTGGGTCTGTGTCTTGGCTGAGTGGTTACTGAAGCTGGAAGACTTGAGTTCAAATCGAAAGACCTCTCCTTACTCTTTGGATCATCTTGGACAGGCTATATAATTCTCATATGCCTCACTTTCCTTTTCTGTGAAATGGGAAAATAATAGCAACCACCCCACAGAGCTATGACAAGCAAAAGAATTGTTGCATATATATAGTGCTTACTACACGCCTGGCACCTGGGAAGCACTGAAAGAGTTGAGTTTATTATTTTCCTATACTGTGCAGCTTTCTGGACACACTATGTGCTTATTTTGGGGATTTCTGCAATTTGCTCAGCATTTCTCACCCTTTGAATCTATGTGTTAATATACATAAGAAATACTGATGATAAGGACACTAAAATGGAGGCAGAGACTCCAGTACCAACCCCCTATACATCCATCATCCACTGCATGAGAAATACTCATGCAGTAGTAAAACCTACAATGTAGTGGGTTCAAATATGGCCTAAACTTGTATCCTTGTTAGGCTAGCGCAGTGTTTGCCATGCACAGTGTTTGCCTTCAGGCAGTACATGCTCTATCCTCTATTCCCCAGCTCTCACTCCTCCCTCTTGTCCTCCATAGGCCACACATTTATGTTATCTGTCTGATACCATAAGAAACTCATGGCTCCAAATCCTATGAAATACTATCTCAGCTGGTATCCAGATTATTATCTAAGAGTCCAATAGAGCAATAGAGGCTGAGAAAAGTATATTATGTTATCTTGGAAGTAGAAGTTAATAATCACTTTCACTAGTAAAAGAAAAGATGGAGATAAAAATATAGCAAACATATACTAAAAGTAAAAATATACATAACATGAACCAACATACATGTTACTAGAAAGTATAATCAAAAAGAACCACTGGTAATACCAAAAATTCTAAGGACAATAGATAAGACATTCCTAGCTAGGTTTGGAGCAAGTAAATCACCATCAGCAGCAGCAGATTGTCATCACTATAACTAATACATAGACTGAACTCTTACCATTCCATAATCAAAAAGAACCACTGGTAATACCAAAAATTCTAAGGACAATAGATAAGACATTCCTAGCTAGGTTTGGAGCAAGTAAATCACCATCAGCAGCAGCAGATTGTCATCACTATAACTAATACATAGACTGAACTCTTACCATTCCAGGCATTTATTAACTCATTTTATCTTCACAATAACATTTTAAAGCTGAAACTTGGAGAGTTGAAGTAACTTGCTCAAGGTCGCAAAGGTAGTAAGTTGCAGAGCCAGAGTTTGAAACATGCGTCCACTACACCAGGCAAGACCAAGTACTGGACAAGGCTGATGCATACAAAAGATAATATAATGTTGATGGTTGACAAGGCAAGGAAGAACACAGCATCCCTTTAATTTCTGCCCCCCAAAATCAAAGACATTGGCCATGAAACTATAAAGGAAGCAGTAAAAGCCATTGAACTACAGAACACTGACAATAAAAGCATTTGGTCCTTTTCTTTTTTAATTTCTTATTTGTTTTTATTACAGAAACATATCCTGTTCATTGTACAAAAAAAATTTTTTTAACGCAAAGAAGTAGAAAAGGAAGAAAAACAAATTAAAATTAATTTTTGGATGTCTCATTTGGCAAGGTTCATTTGGTGTGTCTATTTCAAGAATTGCATAGTAGGTGATTATAGAGCAATCTGGGTCCTTGCTAGTCTTTCCTGGTTATAAACAAAATTTCACCTTAATATAATTATATTAGCATTTATATCACTTCTCTGATTACTCCCTTATGATAAATTTCTAAGAGAATTGCATTTTTGATGCAAATTCATTTAGTATCTTTAAATGAGTTCACACCTCCCCAAAAAATATATACCAAAGAACTGAAAGAGATTGCACTTGTGTTTATGAATAAATAAAACTAAACATTAAGAAATTTACATGGGAGAGATCCCTGAAGACTGGACACACACAAATATTGCAATTATTACAAGCCATCGTTGCTTCACCAAGAACAAGTTGCTGACCTTCATTTCCTTTTTTTAACACTGTAGATTGAGTTGTAGATCAAAACAAGAGTCAAGATAAGAAAATGCCTGAAAACCATATCCTAGTAGATAACATGGGGGAAACGGGTCTGTTTGGCCCAGAGAAGGAAGTTGTGGGGACACCAAATCGCTATACCCATCTGAAGAATTCTCTCATTCAAGAATTCTGTCATAGAAGAATTGGGGCAAAAACTTAGAGTTCTGTATAAGGAATAGTCCAATAAATACAATTGTCCAGCAACAGAATTAACGGTCAAGAAACTCAATATGCTTCTGCTCAGAGGAAGCAGGAACACCGCCTGATTAGCATGGCCCCTTTGCCTAATATGGCAAAGAAGAACGTCTTATTCAAGTAAAATTGTAAATGTTAGCATATTACTTACTTCTCAGCAATGAAAGTTTTATGAATATTGGCACATTCAGCATCTTATAAAAAGCAAAGTATTTAACACATTATAATAAAAAATAAAAAACTGCAACACAATAATCAAGAACTCAAAGCCACTAGGTTATGCAATTTTTAAAAAAATAGTTGTACACATTGCTTTCAAGGAAATAAAATTATTTTGAAAATTTTAACAGAACTTGCTCTAATAGAGCTCATTTCCCAAGATTTCCTGTGACATTGCAGAACTTAAATAGTTTTTAACCCATGTTCATTATGAGAAGCTACATTCCCTACCGGTGAAAGATACTGGCAAAATTAAAAATACCTTGAGAGATGCAAAAGTATTTGGGAGTGTATCCATAAATGACTAATGAAAATATATGGCAGTACTTCAACAGACCTTAGAAAACATATGGTTCTAAGACATCGTACATTGATATCCCATAAATTATATTCTTTACTACATTTATCAGTCATCCGCAAATATGTATTGAGTGTCTATATGTGCCAGTCACTGTTCTGGGTGCTTGGCATGTACCAGCCAAGAAAGAAGACAAGCTCCCTGCCCTCCTGGAGCTTATATTCTAGTGAACTTCATTTGTAATTTTTTACCTAGTAAAAGAAGTTCACATTCCTCATAATTCTTCGTATTGCAAAAGTTGACCAGAAAACTAAAGAGACACGATGAACTTTCAGAATAGGAAACCTTTCTTTAAAAGATGATATCATTGCAAGAAATGTTGAAATAAATTGATTTTGAAATTTAGTTCAAATAATTAATAGGTAGATAATGGTGTCCAATCAAGTATTCCTTTTCATTTTTCTGGTATTTTCTTATTGGAGTAGTATCAAAATCAAGAAGCCATCATTTGTTGATCAGTAATAACACACAATTTTACATACCTTCACTTTGATTTTTCCTCAAAGAAATTTTTAAATCCTTCGATGCTTTCTAGGGCATTGTGTTTGAGGCAGAATAAAGCAATCAGGACTGGGTTTTGTCAACCACTGGAAGAAATATATTATATATTTCCCACATATAATAAGGTTTTGAAACATCCTACTTCTGCCCTCTTTTGGAAAGCAAGAATTTTTTACTTGAGGAGTATAGTTGTCACCAAGTGTCTTTTTATTTATTATTCAATTTCCAAGGCCTTGAACTTAGATTAAAGATAATACATTGGTTTAAAATAATTCTTCTGTGTTTTTCTCTTGCAATTTTTCTTAATATTCACCAGTTATGATTATCAGAAATAAACCATGCATTCACAATATACACCCTCAATGACCTACCTGTGCTAGATACTGATGAAACTAGTAGATCTAAAGTAATTTCCTCCTTTTTTAGGTAGTCTATTTTCTCCAAAAATCTATTCTCTGATACGAATTATTTTATTTTATTCTGTTCTCCACTGGTTTTCTATCTTATGTTTTCTAATCATGGTTTCTAATATTTACTAGTTGTATGACTTTGAAAATATTGCATAACTTCTGTGATTACCAGTTTCCCCATTTGCAAAATGGGTCTAATAAACTTACCTTGTTGGTAAAGGTTGCCAGAAGATAGAATGAGGGTAAAGAATGGGGAGCTGAAACTTAGTTTGTGCAGAATTTTTAATTAAATTGATTGTAAATGTTTGGAGATGGAGAGAGGTGATGGCAGCACATTATTGTGAGTGTAATTAATGGCTCTGGGTTATGTGTGATGGTCATTAAAAGGGGAAGTTTAGGGTCGTGTTTGTCACTGGAAAGCAAGCTAGAGGATAAAACCTGTGAAACTTAATGTGGCTGACCATGGTAATACTACAAATATAAGACTGTTCTTTCATGAACGAGAACAAATGTACATCACTATTACAAGGTGTGACCAATAGGGTGGTATATGGGGGAAAATATAGCTAATGCCAACTATGGACAATGGTTAACCATAATATTTTAATATTTTTTTTTTGGTCATAACAAAGATAACCACACCGACGTTAATTGTCACCATAAGGGGGCATAAGGGGCATGGAGTTTTTCTTTTTGGTGTAATGATAATGTTCTAAAATTGATTGTGGTGATGGAGGCTCAACTCTGCGAATATACTGCGAGTCATAGATTGTACTCTTTGGATAGATTGCATGGTGTGTGGATACATCGCAATAAAACTGCTTTTCAAAAAAGCCTACCTTGTTACATGGTAATCCTTGTTGAGTATTCAGTGTGCAGCATTTTTAAGCAGCTATTATACTGTAGGTGCTCCTTAAAAATGTTAATCTCTTTTACTTTGATTAATTCTGATTTGCCTGATTGCCTCAGTTATTGCAGCAGCTACATTCTATCCCTTTTGTTGCTCTTTTTCAATTATCCCAGTCTGCCTCAGACAGGTTATTTCTTTTCCATTCTCTTTCTTCCTATTTTTACCTCCCTCTCCAGGCATCGCCTTTAGGTGTTCAGCCAGTCCATTGCACCATACCCTGAGCTCAGGCGCATAAAGTATTATTGTCACTGCCATTCCTACAACATCCAAAAATATCTTTACCACTGACACTATCACTATCAATGACAACAGCAAAAAACAGTAGCTCCACTGATGCTTCATAGTATTCTATAATTCTGAACAATATTAACTCCCATTTTCCAGTTAAAGTAGTCAAGGAACAGAGATTTGTTTGCCAGCTTAGGGAACTTTTCTTACCAGTATTCTTTCCAGTACTAGCCATATCTCACTTAACAATGTAAGGTGATGAGTTTTTATTTCTTTCTTCTCATTTAAGACTGATATTGAGGGAGAACCTACTTTCTGGCTCCTCATTAGTCTCGTTTCAACTGTTAATTAAAATAGCTTACTCTTGAAAGAGCATTATGCGCTTTAGGAAACTGTTTTTCTGATTTAGCCAGGTTTTGCCACTCTAGATTCTGTATCACAACCGTATTTTAAAGTAAGCTATTACTGAGGAAATTAGTGCTTCAGTCTAGACAAGGCCTGCTAAGACAATGAAAAGTTAGGGACAGAAACAAAAATAACCAAAGTTTATGTGTGATAATCTATTTCTTTGAGAGAAAGATGAAAGAGAGTAAAGAGAACGTGGAAAGCAAATGAAATCCCTAATGTTGATGATTACTAAGAAGTTATCCACACAGTCACACTCACTAAAAGAGAGAATCGTGTAAGAATTGCCACCAGCAAGATCTCTACTAGGGCAGCCCCAAAGCCATGACCATTTCCCTGGAATGGACTTTTGGCTCTTAGTTAAAAGGAGAAAGGTGAACTACAAAAATATGAATACTAAAGTTATGCATTTTATAATTGTCTTAGACTTATTACAGATTAACACAATTTATACTGCTACTGGATGATGAGAAAGATATTAAATAAGGATAAGTTGCTTTTGATACTATCTTCTCTTTAACTGTCACATCAGAAGTTACCCTTAGAGAATTTGCTTAAATTGCCTAAATTGCTAAAATAATATGTTTGCTAGTTACCCTTAATTTAAAAACAAAATCCCCAGTGGGAAATTTTGAATATGACTTTTATAGAAACTGGCTAACTATTTATGAGATTAATGCATACTGAATATCAAACTCGAATTTTTTCCCATTCTCTTCAAAGGATAAGGTGTTTCAGGAAGTAAATGATAGTGGAAAATAGTAATGTTGACAGTGGGAAAAATTCTGACAGTGCCATACTAGAAATAAACCAGATTGAGGAAAATACATAAAGGAAAAAGATATAAGAAAGGAAACAATTAAAACCTCAGCCAAAAGAGAACAGATGTGAGGAGGATAGAAATGGAAGTGAAATTTTAAAAGAAAACAAATACTATTTTTTTATTGTTTAATATGTATTTGTTTGTAGAAATACCAAAGCCCTCTATAAATAATAGAATCAGACAAAATTCTTGCCAGGGAACATAAATCAAAGGCCCAAGACTGCTAATGAGTAAAAACTCTTTAACTTTACGTTTTTAGTTTATAAAATAAGGACAATTCAAGGACGGAAGTTTGTTTTTATTCTTTCTATATATTGTAACCACCATTATTATTTAGTGGTGCTTTTATTTTAGCTTTCATCATACCTTTTGAAATAAATGCCTTATAAATTTTGAAATCAACGTCCTGCAGCCTCCACTAGGTTATAACCTCCTTGAAAGCTGAACTATACCTCATTTATTTCTATCACCTTCCTCCTAGCAATGCCTTCATGTTCTTTTCCTCATTAGTAGAAAGTTCATCCAAAGAGCCTCAAATGCAATGTACTGTCACTCCCCTCCATGCTTGCTCCTTTTCCTAATTTATCTATCTGAATCAATGGTATCACTAGTGTCTATCAACATGGAAATATGATCATCATTCTTGTTTTATTCCCCATTCCTTTATATCCTGCATCAAACTCTTCTACAAAAAAATATGTTTTATTTTTAAAAGATCTCTCCAGTGTGACTTTCCACTCTACCTTCTTTACCGCTCCCTGATTTCTCACTTGAAGCATTATTCACAGCCTCCTAATGGCTTCTAAGTCACACATTTTTCCCCATCCCTATTAGTATCTTTCACTGGAAAGATAAACCTGAAAAGTTCCAATTAATTTAGATAAATAAAATCAGAGGTTTTCTGTCACCAACAAGAAAGTTCAACCTCTTCCCATGATACCAAATGTTCCACAATCAGGTGCCAGCGTCTCTCTTCAAGCTTGTTTCCCATCCCAGACTTCCTCTCAAATGTTACGGGTTTTATGATATATTATTATTAATGTGCTTATCTGTTTGATATATATTAAACCCTCAGAAGATTTTAAAGTCCATCAGAAAGGGGATATGTTGTTTTGTTCAATATTTTATACCCAGGGTCTACTCACAGTATCAGTCCCAAGGTGGGCTGTCAATGCACATCTTTAGAATGAGTACAATTACTAAAGATGCTGACTGGTGAAGACTGACAAATGGTTTAGAAAAAGTGAGTGGAATGGGGTCTTGGATTGTGTTGCTAATTCGATGGAGGCAAACCAATCTAATGGCTCAGACGCTACCTCCGCAGAAGCTGCAGAGAGTCCCCAGGAGCTAGACTGGGAACAAAAAGCTGTTAACCATAGTTGATTGGGAATTTTACATCTATGTTTTCACAGGGAGTCATTGAAGTTTCTAGTTCTTCTTGAGATCTGCACAAACCCATGTTTGTCTCCCTGACTAAATCACTCACTATTTATGGAAATAATGAAAAGTATGGCAATAATCTAAAAGATTAGATAGAAAGGATTGTTCTTACATAATTAATTGTTTTACAAAAAAGACTTATCATAGGATTCCTTTCAGTAGGGAACTCCCTAATTCTTTTAAAACAATCTTTGAATTATAACAATTTAAATACAAAAGTCATCAGGAAGTCTGTATCTCATGACAATTAGAGGCATAAACTTGAAGTTAAGCAGGTCTAGTTTGAGCCTTGGCAAGTGTTCTAGTTTGCTAGCTCCCGGAATGCAATATACCAGAAACAGAATGGCTTTTTAAAAGGGGAATTTAATAAGTTGGGAGTTTACAGTTCTAAGGCTGAGAAAATGTCCCAATTACAACAAGTCTATAGAAATGTCCAATCAAAGGCATCCAGGGAAAGATACCTTGGTTCAAGAAGGCCGATGAAGTTCAGGGTTTCTCTCTCAAGTGAGAAGGCACATGGTGACACAGTCAGGGTTTCTCTCTCTTCTGGAAGGGCACATGGTGAACATGGCATCATCTGCTAGCTTTCTCTCCTGGCTTCCTGTTTCACGAAGCTCCCCAGGAGGGGTTTTCCTTCTTCATCTCCAAAGGTCGCTGGCTCATGGACTCTCTGCTTCATGGTGCTGCAGCATTCTCTGCTCTCTCTGAATCTCTCATTCTCCAAAATGTTACCTCTTTTATAGGACTCCAATAAACCAATCAAGACCCATCCAAATAGGTGGAGACATGTCGTCACCTAATCCAGTTTAACAGCCACTCTTGACTGAATCACATCATCCAGGGAGATGATCTGATTACAGTTTCAAACATACAGTATTGAATAGAGACTATTCCGCCATTATGAAATGGGATTTTGATCAAAACATGGCTTTTCTAATGGGTGTACATCCTTTCAAACCAGCACAGCAAGTTAATAAGACTTCCTAGACTCCAGTTTCCACATCTGTAACATGTAAGTAACAATATCTTATGTGTTCACTGTAGTCATTAAATGCTTTTATACATGTAAAAGCACTTATTTCAGGGATGAACAAGCAGAAAGTGCTCAATAAATAATTGCTTTAAAAAAGAAATCAGGGCGGCCATGGTGGCTCAGCAGGCAGAGTTCTCACCTACCACAAGACCTGGGTTCAATATCCGGTGCCTGCCCATGCAAAAAAAAAACAATATTCAGTCTTCAGCCAAACTTGTGTTTCAATGCTCTAGGAAAATTAGTATTGAAAAAACTATGCTTTGCCTTCTTTAAATAAAAGCCCTGATGGAAAGCCATTCCCCAGAACACATTTCACTCAACCCATAAATTGCCTGAACCTGTACACTGATGAGGCTGAATGTCTCTGAATTGAGGATTTGCTTTTGGTTCCTAGTTAAAAGCAGGAAAAAATGTTTGATGTGAACAATTCTTTAAAAGATTCCAATCAAATAAAAAATAAAAACAAAAACACATTTGCAATTTTAAAATATTTTTTAAAAGATCACAATCTAGTTCTTCCAGCTGCTCCTTGAGCTCACAAAAAAAAAGATCACAATCTTATCTCTATGTAGATTAGAGTTGATACCCTCCTCTTGTTTTATCATAAAGCAAGTACTAAATGAAAGGGGTTAATCTGTGTTGGGATAGAAAGCTCACAATAAGCATTGATATGCCCAAGACACTCTGAGTGTTGTAGACCATGATGATTGCATGTGTGTTTCTGGTTGGTGTATACCCTTATAAATTAAGATGTAAATCAAAAAATTAAACTGCATTGAGTAGAACTATCAGTACCTAATTAATTCTCAAAACAAGCTTCCTTTATCATCAGAAGTGGTGCTTTTTATCTGAATTCCTTCACTCTATAATTCACAGAAATAATTTGCATTTTGTGCAAGAAATTCCACTTATTGCATAGTTAGCTGTTACTAACACTGATCCACAGAACCATTTAATATGAATAACCATGGTTAATATGATCAGTATACCTTAGCTGATGTACTCTTTAAAACACACTCCCCTTGAGAAAAGAATAA
>PVIY010033367.1:0-28119 GCA_004026745.1 Myrmecophaga tridactyla
CCGGGTCCTCTGGCATGGCAGGCGAGCATTCTTACCTGCTGAGCCACCGTGGCCCACCCCTAGTAGCCATGTTTCTTGAAGATGATTGTATAATGATACAGCTTCCACAATGTGACTGTGTGATTGTGAAAACCTTGTGTCTGATTGTCCATTATCTACCTTATCAACAGATGAATAAAACATATGGAATAATGATGAATAATAGGGGGAACAAATGTTAAAATGAATTTAGAGTGAAATGCTGGTGATTGGTGGGGGGAGGCGTGGAGGTATGTTATGTATGAATTTTTTTCTGTTTTCTTTTTATTTCTTTTTCTGAATAGATTCAAATGTTCCAAGAAATGCTCATGATGATGAATATGCAACTATGTGATGATATTGTGAATTACTGATGATATACGTAGAATGGAATGATCAAAAGTTATGAATGTTTGTGTTTGCTTGGTGGTTTTTTGGTATTTAATAAAATAATAAAAAAAAGTATAATGAAGGAATCATCACATTTGTACATATCTCCCAATTTAAATAATAGAATATTTCTAGTAGTGTTGAATCCCCCTGTTTACCTATCCTTGATTGTATCTCTTCCCATCTCCTTCATGGATAAGTCCACCCTGACTTTTGCATAAAATTTGATGTAAAGTTAGCAAAACTTTAATGTGTGCTGAAATTTCCATGAAAGAAATTATTGAGTAAATTAAGAGGAAAACTGTACCTTGTTCGATATGGAACTTTGCTAGAAGTTATTTACCATTTTGGAAAATCATGTCTCTAATGACAGCAGGATTTGATTTGTGATACTGTGGCCACTACAGCATATCTGTATCAATCTGTATTTATACATCTGTCATTCTCACAGTGACAAATATTTTCATGGTTGACTTTACCTCTATTTTAAAAGCCAAAAGGAAAAGAAAAAAGTAAAAATGAAATGAGTTAAACATTTGAAATTGCATTGATTCTGAAGCCTCACCAAAACATAAAGTCTTCTAGTTATGCCTACTTCATGATTTTTTGCTATGTAAACAATGAAGACATCAAGATTAATTGAACATTTCATTGTTTAAAAAATGTAATATGTTGACTAAATTGAAAAAAATATGAACTTTTTCTGAAAAGAAATAGGAAATGTTTGAAAAACATTAACACCATGGTTGGATTTTAAAAATAAGGCATGTGTGCCTCATTGTTTCTTATATAACAGCACAGACAAATGTAAAATGTGACAAGATGCACAATATTGAAGAAAATTAATTTTACCATGTCTTTGAGAGGCTATTAGTAAAATTGTGGGAAAACAATCTTGTTGAAATGGTTTCTCCCATTATGTTGAACAAGAACAGGACTTTGCGAAAATTTCAGGAGGTGATAAAAATGTTGAAAATGGACTATGTAATAAATTTTATTCAAACATATTTTCATTACAAGTAGGTGAAAATATTCATTATAAATAATTTTAGCTTTGGTGTTCACTACAAATGATTTGTTAGAAATGAAACTATTATAGAAGAATTATTTTTAAAGTTAGTGACAATGGATGCAGAGTGGTTGTGAGCATTTACAATTTGTAGAATTATTCTATGGGGAAAATTCCTTTCTCCAATTGCATTGCTCATGTAATAGCTGGTGCACTACTCATGGCTTGTGGGCAATATATGTTTATAGCCACCTCACATGAAATAGCACTAGGCATTTTAGAAATTTAGCCCATTACTTATTGACCACAATTAGTCACCAAGAATCTTGTTGAAATCAAGGAAGTCTGTTATCAGCACTATTGATTAAATTAATCCCTTGAGTTATCAAATACTTCATAAGATGTGTAATGGCAGAGAAGAACTTCAATGTTGTACTTTACACAAATAATAAGATGGTTATCCAAAGGAAAATTATTTTAAAAAGATTGCATTTACTATTAGGCATTGTATTTTAGAATTTAAAAATTCAGTCAACAGGAAATTCGACAATAAATTTTAAATGTTAGGAAATGATATGACATATATTTGAATTATATTAGGTTGAACCTAATGAAATTGACAGTATATAACTTTTGATTTACAAAATGTGAAATTTTATATGGTCCAATTTAATATTTGGAAAGGTAAATGAAGTCCTACTTGAGCCCCAAGGTAATTAGATCAAGTTCATTATCATGAAATAAATATGTGATTTTTAAATAAATTTACAATTATTAAATATAATAACATGTGTGAAGAATTTCATGTTCCTTCTTTGCTTTAATTAGTTAAGGATAGTGTTCTAGTTTGCTAGCTGCTGGAATGCAACACACCAGAGGCAGATTGGTTTTTAATAAAAGGGGATTTATTTTGTTAGTTCTTTAGAGGAAAGACAGTTAACTTTCATGTGAGGTTCTTTCTTATGTGGGAAAGCTCAGAGTAATCTCTGCTGGCCTTCTCTCCGGGCCTCTGGGTTCCAACGACTTTCCCCATGGTGATTCCTTTCTGCATCTCCAGAGGCCTGAGCTGAGCCGTGAATGCTGAGATGAGGTATGCCAAACTGCTTTAGCTGTGATATGTTGCACTCTCTCATTTAAGCACCAGCCAATTAAGTCAAACATCATTCATTGCAGCAGGCACGCCTCCTAGCCAACTGGAGATGTAATCAGCAACAGATGAGGTTCCGTACTATTGGCTCATGTCCACAGCAACAGAACTAGGTTCCTTCACCTGGCCAAGTTGACAACTGAATCTAACTACCACAGATAGGTTTAAAAATATTAACTTGAAAATATATTGCTGTTTTTGCATGCAATTAAAATATATGACGAGTAGATGTAAAGATCTGTGTGAACTTAAAATACCAGTTTGAATGATGATAAATTTTAAACAAATGTGCATCATGTTAGTAATAATTCACAAATATAGATAATTGATCTTTTAAAAAGCCTGATTTGAAGAAAAAGCATAATTTGATCTGTATAACTACAAAAGATTTTTGTTGCACTTAAGATTTTTATACCCACTCCTCCTTTTGAAATAAGATGAGTTACTTACTATAATATTTCCAAACTCATATTTAGTTCAAAAATCACTTCTTGACAGTAGTACAGAAACTGCAAAAGCAATTAAATGAATTTCTAATATATAAAAGTGTTTTCAAAAATAAACTTAGGACCAAATATATTTAAAAGAACATGGTCCCAGGGATATTATTGAATTTTATGAATTAAAAGTTGTTTTTAAAATTTGCATGGTATTACCATCTATATTTTTGAATTTTTTTAACCAAAACATAAGAAATCTGTAGTGTGAGAAATGCATATTAAAATTATCTACTGATTTTTGTGTTGTTTTTGAATCTTACTGTGATGTTGTTCAAGTAGTTATCCATCGCCATATTCAAGGTCCCTTTAATTAGTAGGAAAATTAAGTGTCTCCGCATGTGGTAGACTTACCTGGTGGGAGATACGGTTTTGTTGTTATTTCATCACTACCACATCCCATGTCATAATGTAGATAACCTCATGTCTCCTATGATGCCTATCTTATTTGAATACAGCCTGGCTTCTCCTTGCAAATTATAGTAAAATGTCAGAAGACAGAGATAAGCTGAGAACTGAACTCTTTCTTACAGAGAAATCAGAAACTGATAGTTTGGAAAATTCTGAGCTTTGGGAAAATAAGTGCCCAGAGAATAATGCCCCATGTGAGGATTTAACCAAACATGGAACCAGTTAGCAATTCCAGGATAAGCCATGATTGAAAATGGAGTTATCTAGAAAGAAAGTCTTGTTCTCTGATGGTTTGGACCCCTGTATGCTGCATATCAAATTGACCATTTTTGTTTGTTTGTTTGTGTGTGTGTGAGAGAGAGACTTGTATAAACAGAACCACTGCCAGCCTGGACTAACATGGACAGGAAAAGAACAGATTGAAGGAAAACTGACTTCCAAGGCAGAGCCATGGAAAGTAGAGTCTGGAGTCAAACCATGAGCCAGGAGAGTGGAACCAACCATGCCACTGTTCACGAAGATTGTTACCACCTGTTCTAGTTTCCTAGCTGCAGGAATGCAATACACCAGAGATGGATTGGCTTTCAATAAAAGGGGATTTATTTTAGTTAATGTATAGTTCTTCAGAGGAAAGGCAGCTAACTTTCAACTGAGGTTCTTTCTTATGTGGGAAGGCACAGAGTGATCTCTGCTGGCCTTCTCTCCAGGCCTATGGGTTCCAACAACTTTCCCTGGGGTAATTCCTTTCTGTATCTCCAAAGGTCTGGGCTGAGCTGTGAGTGCTGAGGTCAGGTATGCTGAGCTGCTTGGGCTGTGCTACGTTGAGTGCTCTCATTTAAGCACCAGCCAATTAAATCAAACATCATTCCTCCTAACCTGCAGATGTAATCAGCAACAGATGAGGTTCACATGCCATTGGTTCATGTCCACAGCAATAGAATTAGGCACCTTCACCTAGCTGAGTTGACACCTGAACCTAACTACCGCATGTCCACCCCTTGTCAACTTGGTAACTACACACATCACCTTAAACAATATTAAAGTGCAAAAAATTCTCTTCTGGCTGTGCACCTATGAATCTCAAAACAGGTTATCTGGTGCCAATATGCAAAGGAGGGACAGTCACAGGATCCACAGGGAGAAATTGGAAAGAAAACTTGCAGATCAAATGCCATTGAATTTCAAAGTCTGAAAGTCATTTATCCTTCAGCTTTAAAAAGTGGCAGTCCCACCCTTTCCAAGGTCCAATGCAGTGGTCTGCCCCTTTCGAAATCAACCTTGGGAGACATTGAAGAGACCACTTTTTTCTCAGCTCCACCCTCTCCAGGCATTGGGGCCACATCTGGGCTGTCTGCTATTTCTGGGGCAAATGCCCAACCCCTCTATGTGGTGGCAGCTAGGCTTTACCCAGTCCCCAACGAGTGTGTTGTACCTTTTCCAAGGCCTGAGGTGGCACAACTCTTCCACTGCAACAAGGTGTGAGACTCATCCTCTTTATGTATATGGGTGGGTCCACTTTCCTGGCCAAGGATTCTTGGCTTCAGACACGAGCTTCCATGATTCTCACTCTGCAAACTCCAATTTGTTTCTTTTGTGTTCCCCTTTGTCCAGATTGGCAGTGATTCCGTTTACACCAACAGTGTCTTCAAGCACTCCAGGACTTCTCCATCATTCTCTTCACATTTCCTCCAAAATCTTCCCCTTATCCATCAAAAAAATGGTTCCAACATATCTGGTATTTGGAAGCTGCAGCAGCACCTCACTTTTCAGGTATCAAATCTGTTCTCATTTGCTAGCTGCCAGAATGCAACAGAGATGGATTAGCTTTCAATAAAAGGGGATTTATTTAGTTAATATACAAATATTTAGTTCTTCAGAGGAACGGTAACTAACTTTCAACTGAGGTTCTTTCTTACGTGGGAAGGCACAGGGCGATCTCTGCTGACCTCTGGATTCCAACAACTTTCCCCGGGGTGATTTCTTTCTGCATCACCAAAGGCCTGGACTGAGCTGTGAGTGCTGAGATGAGGTATGCTGAGCTGCTTGGGCTGTGCTATGTTGCGCTCTCTCATTTAAGCACCAGCCAATTAAATCAAACATCATTCCTTGCAGCAGGCATGCCTCCTAGCCAATTGCAGATGTAATCAGCAACAGATGAGGTTGACATGCCATTGGCACATGTCCACAGCAATAGAACTAGGCAACTTCACCTGGACAAGTTGACACCTGAATCTAACTATCACACCACCCAGGGCTCTCTGATGTTGGGATTATTGAGGAGATGTTGCCACCTCTTTGCTCAAGAATAATGCTGCTGTCCCAGGCCTCAGAGGGTGTGGAGCACATTCCCAATGGTTTAGGAAGAGCCTGGCCACCACCCCATGTTCTTAGGGGGTTGAGAATGTGCCCTGGAGATGGCAGAAAGTCTGCCCACCACCCAGATGCTTCAGTAGGGTGGAGACAAGAAGGCAGTCTCCCCAATTCTTGAAGCCATTGGAATCCTCTCCCCAGTGTTTGGAGAGAGGAGGGCCACTGCATAAGCCCTTAGAATGGGTGCGACTACAGCTTTCTAAAGCCCTGAAGGTAAAATAACATTCTATAAATAATTCTCAGACCATAAAGTTTAATGAAGTATGTGCTGAAGATTTTTAGAACTATTTGGGCCTTTTGATCCCTCTTTTCCTTTCAGTATCTCCCTATGGCAATGAGAACACAAATCCTATATTCTGTCTTTCTTGTATATTGGAAGCAGATAATTTGTTCTAGGTATAACAGGTACAAAGCTGGAGTAGAATTTTACCTTAGGATAGACTGTAACTGTAAATGATTTGTTTTGCTTTGTATCAAGTTTTTTTTCAATATTTTTATAGTGAAATCTTCACACACATACAACACTATATGGTATACAATCAGTATTATCAAATAGTTATATATTCATCACTGGCAATCATTTTAGAACATTTGCAATACTCCTAAAAAAGAAATAAAAGGAAAAAATCTCATATATCCCATACCCCTTACCCCTCCCTATCCTTGACCACTACCCAATTTTCAATCTACCTAATTTTTTACCCTTTATCCCCCCATTATTTATTTATTTTATCTTTATTTTTTTTACTCCTCTGTCCATTACGGTGTTCAAATAAACTGATAAATAATTTAAATTGTATAATGTATTATTCAAAATATAAATTTAGCACCAAATAAACATCCCTTCCTTTGGTTTCACACAGAAGTTGAAGTTTTAAAATATGGACTATATTATCCTACCCTCTATTCTGATTTATCTTACTCCTATCAAAATCAGATTCATTAATATCTGTAGTTGAAGTCTGATCACTTTTGTAGCTTTTTTAAAAGTTGCTATATGGGGTAATGCTGACCCTCACAGCTTCAGTGCTCTAACTCAGAGTCGCAGTTCTCACATACATACCCAAAGTTTCAGGGGATAATCAGGTTAAACTCAAATTGCTCAATATCTCAGAATTTATTTTATTTTTTGTATATTTTAATATTTTTATTGATATTTATTCACACATAGAGTTCATACATGGTGTACACTCATTGGCTAACAATATTATCACATAGTTGTGTATTCATCACCATGTGGCCTCTCTCTTCAGCCAACACAACAAGCAAACTCACTGCCTTCCCCCTGTCTACGTGGGACATGACTCCCAGGGGTGTGGACCTCTCTGGCAATGTGGGACACAAATCCTAGAATGAGCTGAGACTTGGCATCAAGGGATTGAGAAAACCTTCTTGACCTAAAGGGAGAAGAGTGAAGTGAGACAAAATAAAGTGTCAATGGCTGAGAGATTCCAAACTGAGTTGAGAGGTTATCCTGGAGGTTATTCTTACGCATTAGATAGATTTTATTTAGTCAAGATGTAATGGAGAGGCTGGAGAGAACTGCCTGAAAATGTAGAGCTGTGTTCCAGTAGCCATGTTTCTTGAAGATGATTGTATAATGATATAGCTTTCACAATGTGACTGTGTGATTGTGAAAACTTTGTGTCTGATGCTCCTTTTATCTACTTTATCAACAGATGAGTAAAACAAATGGAATAAAAATAAATAATGGGGGAATAAATGTTAAAATAAATTTAGATCGAAATGCTAGTGATCAGTGAAAGGGAGTGGTAAGGGGTATGGTATGTATGAATTTTTTTCTGTTGTCTTTTTGTTTCTCTTTCTGAATTGATGCAAATATTCTAAGAAATGATCATGATGATGAATATGCAACTATGTGATGATATTGTGAATTACTGACTATATATGTAGAATAGAATGATCATAATAAAGAAAACCAACAGAAAAACTGCCTTTCAGAGTGGTTGCACCATTTTACATTCCCCCAGCACTAGAAAAGTGTGTTTCTTTCTCCATATCCTCTCCAGCACTTGTAATTTCCTGTTTGTTTTGTTTGGCTTTTTTTTTTTATTTTATAATGGCCATTCTAGAGGGTGTGAGATGATATCTCATTGTAGTTTTGATTTGCATTTCCCTAATAGTCAGTGAATTTGAGCCTCTTCTCATGTACCTTTTAGCCATTTGTATTTCCTCTTCTGAAAGGTGTCTGTTCATGTCTTTTGTCTATTTTTTAATTGCGATATTTGTCATTTTGTTGTTGAGCTGAAGAACCTCTTTATATATTCTGGATACTAAACTCTTATCTGATATGTGTTTTTGAAATATTGCCTCCCATTGCATACGCCGCCTTCTTACTTTTCTGACAAAGTTTTTTGATGTACAAAAGTGTTAATTTTGAGAAGATCCCATTTATTTACTTTTGCATTGTTCATGCTTTGGGAGGAAGGTCTAGGAAACCACCTCTTATTACAGGATTTATGGGATATTTCTTTACATTTTCTTCTAAAAGTTGTATGATATTAATGCTAATGTTTAGATCTTTGATCCATTTTGAGTTAACTTTAGTATATGGGTAAAATATGGATCCTCTTTCATTCTTTTGCATATTGATATCCAGTTCTGGAAATACTATTTATTGATGAAGCTGTTCTATCTCAAGTGGGTTGGATGGACCATGTTATGAAAGATCAATTGTCCATAGATGAGAGACTCTATTTCTGAACACTCAGTTTGATTTCATTGGTCAGTATGTCTATCTTTATGCCAGTACCATGCTGTTTTGACCTCTGTAACTTCATTATATGCTTTAAAGTCAAATAGTTTGAGAGCTTCCAGTTCATTTCTCTTTCTCAAGATAATTTTAGATATTTGGAGCACCATGCCCTTCCAAGTAAATTTCCTTATTGGTTTTTCTATTTTTGCAAAGTAAGTTTTTAAAAATTTTAATTAACATTGCATTGAATCTATAAATCAATTTCGGTAGAATTGACACCTTATCTATATTTAGCCTTCTGATCCATAAACACTGTATTCCTTTCCATTTACTTAGGTTTTCCAGGACTTCTTTTAGCAATTTTCATAGATTCATCTGTATAGGTCTCTTTTGACCTTAGTTAAATTTATTCCTATATATTTGGTCCTTTTGGTTGCTATGCTAAATGGAATTTTTATTTGATTTCATCCTCAGATCTTTCATCTTTAGTGAATAGAAGCACTAATGATTTGGGGGTGCTGATCTTGTATCCTGTTGCTTTGCTGTATTCATTTATTAGCTCTAGTAGCTTTGCTGTAGATTTTTTTGGATTTTCAACATAGAGTATCATGACATCTCCAAACAGTGAGGATTTACTTCTTCCTTTCCAGTATGCATGCCTTTTATTTCTTTTTCAGGCCTAATTGCTCTGGCTGGAACTTACAGCACAACATTCAATAACAATGGTGACAGTGGGCATCCTTGTCTTGTTTCTAATCTTAGGGGGAAAACTTTCAGTCTTTCCCCATTGAAGATGATGTTAGCTGTGGATTTTTCATGTATTCCCTTTACCATGTTAAGGATGTTCCCTTCTATTCCTATTCATTGAAGCATTTTCATCAAGAAAGGATATTGAGCTTTTTCAAATTCCTTTTCTGCACCAATCAAGATTGGCATGTGGTTTTACCTCTTTGATTTATTGATATGGTATATTACATTAATTGATTTTTTTGTGTTGAACCAGTCTTGCATACCTGGAATAAATCCCACATTGTCATGGTGCATAATTCTTTTTTTCACATTACATTTTTTTTGTATTTTTTATTTTTAACTTTTTAAATTGTATAGTATAACATATATACAAGACAAAGAAATAAAAAAGCAATAGTTTTCAAAGCTACTTCAACAAGTGGTTACAGGACACATCCCAGAGTTTGTCATGGACTACCATATAATCCTCTCATATTTTTCCTTCTAGGTGCTCCAGAATATAGGTGGCTAGAGGGCTTAAATATTTTTTATCATAACAATAAACTTTTTTCTTCATTTTTTGTGAAAAACAATATATATAAAAAAGCTCTGAATTCCAAAGCACAGCACCACACTTAGTTGTAGAACATATTTCAGAGTTTGACATGGGTTACAACTTCACAATTTTAGGTTTTTATTTCTAGCTGCTCTAAAATACTGGAAACTAAAACAGATACCAATTTAATGATTCAGCATTCATATTCATTTGTTATATCCTATCTTCTCTGTATAAATCCACCATCACCTTTGATCTTTCCACCCCTCTCTTTAGGGGTGTTTGGGCTATGGCAATTCTAAATTTTTCATACTGGAAGGATTTGTCACTAATATAGGGCAGGGAGGTGGAACTATCTGATGTTTTGGAGAGGCTGGACTGGGATTCAGGACTTATCTGGACCAGGGACCCATCTGGAGGTTGTAGGTTTCTGGAAAGTTACTCTAGAGCATGAAACACTTGTAGAATCTTATATATTGCCCTAGGTGTTCTTTAGGATTGGCTTGAATGGCCCTGGTTGAGGGTTGGCAGGTTATGACAGGTAGCAAGACCTAACTGAAGCTTGCATTAAAGCAACCTCCAGAGTAGCCTCCTGACTCTATTTGAACTTTCTCTGCCATGGATACTTTATGAATTGCACTTCTTTTTCCCCTTTTGGTTAGGATGGAGTTGTTGGTCTCACAGTGCCAGGTCTGGATTCATACCTAGGAGTCATTGCTCATGTCGCCAGGGAGATTTTCACCCCTGGATGTCATGTCTCACCTAGGGAGGAGGTCAATGCTTTCACTTGCAGAGTTGAATTTAGAGAGACTGAGGCCACATCTGAGCAACAAAAGATGGCCTCTAGAAGTAACACTCAGGCATGCCTATTGGTGCTCTAAGCTTCTTCATTACCGACATAAGCTTCACAAGAGTAAGCCTCATGATCGAGGGCACGGCCTATTAATTCGGGTGTCACTAAACTTTGACACAGTCTCAGGGGATTCCCTGATGGGAAGGTTTAATAGTTTCATATTCTTTTTCCCATCCCTCAGGGGACTTTGCCAATACTTTTTGATTATCTGCTTAATATACTCTAGGATGTGTCCAGGCATTACAATTATCTACACAAAATCAAGAGACCTCTTTCTTATTTTGTGCTCCCTGTGTTTCAATTGTTCAAATGAGATATACAGATACATTGAATTAGATTATCCACTACAGAAAATTTCAGTTCCAGACCAAATAAAACTTCCTTCCATTGGTCTCAGAGAGTATGTGTGGTTGTAAAATATAGACACTATCTTCCTTACCCCTATGTTCTGAATTACTTTAACTCCAAGCTTTTCAGCTTCTTTCTTATCTCTAAATATCAAGTTATATATAAAAAACAACCTCTCAAAATCCAGGAATAATAATCACCACTCCGGACTTAATGTTTCTGCTCTAAAAGCTTACAATCTAGGCCCCTGTGTTCTTATAAGCATTTTCTAAAAGTGACCATACCATTCTTGCTCTTTTGTTTCTGGCTTATTTTGTCTCACCAATTATCCTATATGTTCATTCATGTCATTTCATGCCTCACAAGTTTGTTCCTTTTTGTAGCAGCACAACCGTCATTCATAAGTATACACCATCGTTCGCCAATGTACTTCTCCATCAGTGCATTCTTCAGCCACCTGCATTCTTTGGGCATTATGTATAGGGCCCAAAGTCCACAGTCCATCCACTTCCTCAATTTTAGATAATGCCATTGTTCCAAGAGAAAGAAAAACAATAAACACACCCTTGCCAAATAGGAAATCTAAACCTCCTCTTAACTCTTGTCCCTCCCTCCATTATTTGCCTCTGCTGTTGCTGTGGTAGTGCTGATGGTTTCCTTTTGAACACAGCTCATAGTATGCAATAACAGTTTTCCCCCTGTACCCTGTACTTAAATACTCTTTGTACAAGAATCATATCTTTTATGTAATTCTTGCAAGAACGCGTTCATATTACTAGTGTTAATCAGTGAGACATGCAGGTTTATACAACCACTTTCAATCTTGCTCATCTTTATGGTAATATTACTTATAGACCCAGTAGAGAATCACCTTCACTACTATCTATTCCCTTACATTGGAGTTCAACCTCATTAGTTAATGGTTCACCCATCTCTAGCTTCTATGCATCTCTAAGTCTCCTATATTCTGTATTATAAGCCTTTGATCATATTTTTATGTGGCTCATAAAAGTGAAATCATACAGTATCTATCATTTTTTGTCTGGCTAATTTCATCAGCATTATGTCCTCAAGGATCATCCAACTTGTCATGGGCTTCAGGACGTCATATTGTCTTGCTGCTGCATAATATTCCATCATAGGTATATACCACATTATGTTGATCCACTCATCAGTTGATGGGCTTTTGGTTTGTTTCCATCTTTTGCTGATTGTAAATAATGCTGCTATGAACATATGTGTGCAAATGTCTGTTTGTGTCATTGCTTTCAGCTCTTCTGGGTATATACCAAGTAGTAGTATTGCTGGGTCATAGGGCAACTCGATATTTAGTTTCCTAAGGAACTGCCAAACAGTCTTCCATAGTGACTGCACCATAATACATTCCCACCAGATTGCATAAGTGTCCCAGTTTCTCCACATCCTCTCCAGCATTTATAGTTCCCTGTATGTTTAATAGCAGCCATTCTTATAGTGTGTGATGGTATCTCATGAACATCTTTTCCTGTGCTTTTGAGCCATTTCTATTTGCTCTTTATAAAAATGCTTATTCATATCTTTAGTCCATTTTATAATTGGGTTGTTTGTTCTCTTGTTGTTGAGTTGTATGATTTCTCTGTATATACAGGAAATGAAACCTTTGTCTGATAAGTGATTTCCAAATATTTTCTTCTTTTGAGTAAGCTGCCTCATCTTTTTGACAAAGTCTTTGAGGCACAGAAGCATTTGATTTTGAGGAGTTTAAATTTAATTATTTTTTATTTTGTTGCTTGTGTTTTGGGTGTAAAATTTAGGAAGCTGTCCCCTATTACTAGGTCTTGAAGATGTTTCGCTATATTTTCCTCTAGAAACTTTATGGTGCTAATTCCTATATTAAGGTCTTTGATTCACTTTGAGTTAGTTTTTGTGTAGGTTGTAAAATAGGGGTCCTCTCTCATTCTTTGGCTATTGATATCCAATTCTTCCATGCCCAAATTTTGAAAAGACTATTTTGTCCCAGTTCAAAGGATTTGGGAGCCTTGTCAAAAATCAGTTGACCATAGATACAGTGTTCTATTTCTTCACTCTCAATTTGATTCCATTGCTCAATGTTTTTTATCATTGTGCCAGTTCCATGCTGTTTTGACCACTGTGGCTTTATAATCTGTTTTAAAGTGAAGGAGTGTTAATCTTCCCACATCATTCTTCTTGTTTTAGGATACTTTTTGCTATTCAGGGTCTTTTTCCCTTACAGATGAATTTGGTAATTAGCTTTTCCAAATCTTCAAAACACATCATTAGAATTTTGATTTGTTCTGTGTTGAATCTGTAGATCAATTTGGGACGAATTGACATCTTGACTATATTTAGTCTTCCTATCCATGAGCACAGAATGTCTTTCCACCTATTTAGATCTCCTTTGATTTCTTTTAGTAATGTTATGTAGTTTTCTGTGTACATGTCCTTTACATCTCTAGTTAAGTTCATTCCTAAGTACTTGATTCTTTTAGTTGCTATTTTAAATGGGATTTTTTCCTTAACTGACTCCTCAGCTAGGTCATTCTTGTGTATAGAAATGTTACTGATCTCTGCACATTAATTTTATATCCTGCCACCTTGCTGAATTTGTTTATTAGTTCAAGTAACTTTACAGTAAATTTCTCAGGATCTTCCAAGTTTAGTATCATGCCATCTGCAAATAATGAAAGTTTTACTTCTTCTTTTCCAATTTGGATGCATTGTATTTCTTTGTCCTGCCTGATTGCTCTAGCTAAAACTTCTAGCACAATGTTGAATAATGGTCATGACATTGGTCATCCTTGTGTCATTCCTGATCTTAGGGGGAGAGCATTCAGTCTCTCTCCATTGAATATGATGCTGCCTATCAGTTTTTCATATATTCCTTTTATCATATTGAGGTAGTTCCCTTTGATTCCTATTTTTTGTAGTGTTTTTATCAGAAAAGGATGTTGAATTTTGTCAAGCACTTTTTCAGAATCAATCCAAATTATCATTGGATTTTCCCTTTTGATTTGTTAATGTGCTGTATTACATTAATTAATTTTCTCATGTTGAATCATTCTTGCATTCCTGGAATAAATCACTCTTGGTCTTGGTGTATGATTTTTTCAATGTGTTGTTGGATTCAATATACTAATATTCCATTGAGAATTTTTGTGTCTGTGTTCATTAGTGAGATTGGCCTATAGTTTTCCTGTCTTATGACATCTTTACCTGGTTTTGGTTAAAATGATATTAGCATCATAAGATGAGTTAGGTAGAGTTCCTTTTAGCTCAATTTTTTTGGAAAAGTTTAAACAGAATAGGTGTCAGTTCTGTTTGGAATGGTTGATAAAATTCCCTTGTGAATCATGTGGCCCTGGGTTTTTCTTTGTAGGGAGATTTTTGATGACTAATTGAATCCCTTTACTTGTGATTGGTTTTTGGAAATCTTCTATATTTTCCTGAGTCAGTGTAGCTTCCTTGTGTGTCTCCAGGCATTTGTACATTTCATCTAAGTTGCCTAGCTTGTTGGCATATATTTGTTCATAGTATCCTCTTATGATTTCTTTTATTTCTTCAGGGTCTGTGTTAACACACCTTTTCTCATTTCTGATTTCATTTATCTGCATCCTCTCTCTTTTTTTCTCTGTCAGTCTCATTAGTAGCCCATCAATTTTATTGATTTTTCTCAAAGAACCAGCTTTTGGTTTTACTGATTCTTTCTATTGTTCTTTTTTTCTCTCACTCATTCATCTTTGCTTTAATCTTTGTTATTTTTCTTGTTCTATTTGCTTTGGGGTCAGTTTACTTTTCTTTCTCGAGTTCCTCCAGATGTGCTGTCAAGCCCTCAATTTTTGCTCTTTCTTGTTTTCTTAATATAGGCATTTAGGGCAATAAATTTCTCTTTCAGCACAGTCTTTGCTGCATCCCATAAGTTCTGATAAGTTATATTCTCATTTTCACTCATCTCCAGATAGCTGCTTATTTGTCTAGCAATTTCTTCTTTGACCCACTGGTTGTTTAAGAGTGTGTTATTTAAAATCCATATATTTGTGAATGTTCTCATTCTTTAGTGGTTATTGAGATCCAACTTCATCCCATTGTGATCAGAGAAGTGCTTTGAATAACTTCAATGTTTTTAAATTTATAAAGACCTGTTTTGTGCCCCAATATATGATTTATCCTGGAGCGTGCCCATGAACTCAGAGAAGAATGTATATCCTTGTGCTTTGGGGTGCAATGACCTATATACATCTGTTAGATCTAATTCATTTATCATGTTATTTAACTTCTGTATTTTCTTATTGATCTTCTGTCTGCTTGTTCTGTCTATAGAGAAGAGCAGTATATTGAAATCTCCTACTATTATTGTTGAAACATTTATCACTCCCTTCAGTTTTGCCAATGTCTGTCACATGTACTTTGGAGCTCCTTGATTGGAAGCATAAACATTTATGATTGTCATATCTTCTTGGTGAATTGACCCTTTAATTAGTATATAGTGTCCTTTTTCTTTTATGTTTTCTTTACATTTAAAGTCTATTTTGTCTGATATTAGTATAGCTACTCCTGCTTTCTTTTGGTTACAACTTGTGTGGAAAATCTTTTTCCCTCCTTTCACTTTCAATCTATTTGCATCCTTGTATCTAAGATGAGTTTCTTGTAAGCAGCATATAGCTGGATTATGTTTCTTAATCTATTCTGCCAATCTGTATTTTTTAATTGGTAAATTTAGTCTGTTAACATTCAAAGTTATTACTGAAAATGTGTTTCTTGAAACTGCTATCTTAACTTTTTTATTTTATTTGTCAGATCTATATATTCTTTCCCCTCTTTTTCTTTGTATTCTTTAAATTACCTTTAATGGTACTCTTCAATTCTGTGCCCTCCTCCAGATGTCTCTCTCCTTTCTTTTTTTTTTTAGCCAGCAGAACTCCTTTGAGTATTTCTTACAGAGCCAATCTCTTGTTGACAAATTCTTTCAGGACTTCTTCATCTGTGGAAACTTTAATCTTTCCCTCAGTTTTGAAGGACAATTTGGCTAGGTACAGAATTCCTGTCTAGAAGTCTTTCTCTTTCAGGATCTTTAATGTATCATACCACTGTCTTCTCATCTCCGGGGTGCTAGTTGAGTACTCTGAGCTCAGTCTTATTTGGTTTCCTTTGTATATAGTAAATTGCTTTTCTCTTGCTGCTTTCAGGATTTTCTGCTTCTCTTCAACATTTGGCAGACTGATTAGTATGTGACTTGGGGAAGGCCTACATGGATTTATTCTATTTGGAGTTCATTGGTCTTCTTTGACTTGTACATTTATATCCTTTATGAGGATTGGGAAGTTTTCCCCCATTATATCCTCAACTACTTTTCCTAACCTTTTATGCCTCTTTTCTCCTTCTAAGACACCAATGATTCTTATATTTGTGCACTTTGTTTTCCCTATCATTTCCATGAGTTCCTATTTATTTTTTCCATCTTTTTTTTGTAATTTTCTGTTTTGAGTCTTTAAAGTCAGTTATCCTGTCCTCTAAATCCCTTATTCTTTCTTCTTCTCTTCAGATATGATGTTGTGTGCCTCTAGTATGTTTTCCATTTGGTCAACAGTCTTTCATTTCTGTGATATCCACTATTTTTCTATTTATTCTTTCAAATTCTTGTTTATGTTCTTCTACTGTCTTCTTGATATCCTTTATGTCATTTGCTATCCAACTCATTTTATTAAGTAGAGTTGTATGAACATCTTTGATTAGTTGTTCCAATGTCTGCGTCTCCTTTAATATTTTAATTTGGTCATTAGACAGGACTATATCTATCTGCATTGTGATATGATTTTTGATCTTCTGCTGTCTTCATGGCATGTAAATATCTTAATTGATTTACTTTGGGAGTTGATTTCTTTCAGTAGTCTAGGGCCTTGTGTTTGTGGGATGGTTGTTCTGCACGGAGCAGGGTCTGGGGTGGGGCAATTAGTGTGGTGTTTTTTTTCAGGGCAAGTATATGTGCAGGTTGGGGATGTTATGTTGGTGCTTGTGAACTTGGGTGCCCAGCAACCTGGGAGGATGTAGCTGTGCAGATGCACTGGTCTGGGGGGAATAACCCTGGTGTGCACTGGTCTGCAGCATGGGGCCCATTGTGTGCATGCATAGAGCTGTGGCAGCAGGTTGACATTATGCATTCATGGGTTGAGGGCAGATGTGACCCAGCTGTGCAGGTCAGCACTTTCTCAGAGCTGGGAAGTGTGGTGAGGGCGGTGCACATGCATGGTTCTAGGAGTGCTGTAAAGTGTGGTTCCCAGGGCTGAATGATGTGATTTGGGGCCCATGTACATATGTGGGCCTAGGAGTGTAATAAACTGATCACAGAAATTAAGGGTGTGGGGTGAGGTTGTGCAACACCTTGAGCAGGATCAGAGTTAGACTGGGTATGGAAGTTAGTGCCAATAGCCTTCATTCACTGATGATATTCTGCAGGGAACAGGGAGGGGGAGGTAGTGGTAGGGAGGAATGCAGAAGAGATGGGTTAGGCTGCGCTTGGTTTAAGGGTTTGGGGCAAATATGTGTACTGGGGGATGATGGGGTGGGGGTGCCTGGAGCATGGGGAATGGGAGTGGATAACAGTTCAGTTGTATGGGGTATGGGGTGAGTCACTGGCCACAGGGCTGCACTGGTGAGGGTAGTGCACCCAAAGATCATGGCCTGGCATAATTCCTAGTCCCCAGCTCCCATCCATCCACTCCTGCAGACTCCACACCTCTGCACCAGGCTCCAGCTTTCTGCCTCTCAGTTCCTCGGCCTCTGCAATCAGGGTTCCCCTATGTGGTGCAGATGGCTTTCCCAGGTCAGCTGCACTCCTGAATCACTGCCTCAATCGCCCTCCTGCCTTTCTCCAACTCTTCTGTGTAGCAGGGCTAATCTCAAGCTACTCTATTTGGCCATCTTCCCAAAAGTGTATAATTCTTTTGATGTGCTCCTGGATTCGATTTGCAACTATGTTGTTCAGGATTTTTGCATCTATAGTCATTGAAGTGCTCGCTTTGCAATTTTCTTTTTTTTTTTTTTGTAATATCTTTGTCTACCTTTGGGATTAGGGTGATGTTGAATTCATAGTGAGTTAAGTAACTTTCCCCACCTTCAATTTTTTGAAGCATTTGAACAGGATTGGTACTAAATCTTTCTTGAGTGTTTTGTAGAATTCATATGTGAAACTATCTGTTTCTGGACTTTTATTTTTTGAGAGCATCTTGAGAGCTGAATCAATCTCTTTAACTGTGATTGGTTTGTTCAGGTCATCTATTTCTTCTTGAGTTAAAGTTGGTTGTTCATGTCTTGCTAGGAAGTTGTCCATTTTGTCTATGTTATCTAGTTTATTAGCATATAGTTGTCAATAGTATCCTCTCATTACCTACTTTATTTCTGTGGTATCAGTCATTATGTCTCCTCTTCAATTTCTGATTTTATTTATTTGCATCCTCTCTCTCTCTCTCTCTCTCTCTCTCTCTCTCTCTCTCTCTCTCTCTCTCTCTCTCTCTTTGTCAATCTAGATAAGGGGCCATCAATTTTATTGATTTTTTCAAAGAACCAACTTCTGGTTTTGTTGATTTTCTTGACTTTTTTCATGTTCTCAATTTTATTAATTTATGCTCTAATCACCACCTCAGTTGCCCTGCTGTCTCTTCTCTAACTTTTCCGTGGAGCAGGATATCATGCTACTCTACTCAGTCATCTTCCCAGAAGAGGTCCCTCATTTGATTTTTGATAAGATTTTCTATGAGTGTTTGAAAATCCTGAATCAGTTGTTTCAACTACTGTATCTCATCTGAAGTGTTGATTTGATCCTTTGATTGAGCCATACTTTTGATTTTCCTAGTATGACTCATTATTTTTTTGCTGCATCTAGACACTCAGTTTCCTTAATTAGTTTGTTCTAGAGGCTATTTTCACTCTATTACCTAGAGTTTTCTTACCAGGTAGCTTTGTTCTCTGTCTGTTCTTTGATATTCAGTTCAACTTATTCTAATCTACTATAGGTTCTGTTTAACTGATAAAATTTTTTCACTTCTTGTTTTTCTGTTTCTTGCCCTGCCTTTATGGAACCTTTTTTTCAGGAAGGTATCCTCAGATATTATTGACCATAGTCAGATTTTTCCAAACAGTCCCATGTTCTAGGAGGAGAGAGGAGCCAGCATCAGTTGACTCTGAGAGTGAGACTCAGCATGTTGTTGAGACTTCCCTATGAAGCCCCTGTACACTTTGCTTTCCTATCCTACCTAGCATGTGACACTTCTCTGCCTATGACTCCCCACCAGTTTAAAGTGATGTGGTGCCTTTAATTTCAGCACCCTATCCCTGCTTCGGGTGAGGTTGAGACAGAGCTGAGATTGTAGGATACCTTTAATTACTTTAGTTTTCCAGTCCCTCATGGCTTGAATTCCTTGAAGGACAGATTCCACTTGAGCCGGGCCCCACCTTTCTTTTGGGAAAGATATGCCCTTTATGAAATTAACACCTTCCACCTGGCTAGTTACTTTGTCTCTCAGAAATGCCTTAGTTCTGCCCTCGCATGCGGCAGTGGTGGAGCCTAAGTATGTTTGCAGTTTTATCTAACAAGCTGTTAGAAAGTAAGAAAAAAATTAAAAACCTTTTCTGAGCTGGATCCCTGCTCCCTGGGTTTGCCAATCAAGAGCTTCAGTTGGTACATTGTTGTTCTATTTTGCCAGCTAGTGGAATGCAATATACCAGAAGTGGAATGGCTTTTAAAAAGGGAAATTTAATAGGTTACAATTTTACAGTTCTAAGGCTGTGAAAATGTCCCAACTAAAGCAAGTCTATAGAAATATCCAATCTAAGGCATCCAGGGAAAGACACTTGATTCAAGAAAGCTGATGAAATTCAGGGTTTCTCTCTCAAGTGGAAAGGCACATGGTGAACATGGCCAGGGTTTCTCTCTCATCTAGAAAGACACATGGTGAACACAGCAGCATCTCCTGGCTTTCTTTCCAGGCCTTTTGTTTCATGAAGCTCCCCAGGAGGCATTTTCCTTCTTTGTCTCCAAAGGTCACTGGCTGGTGGCCTCTCTGCTTCTCATGGCTATGTCATTCTGAAGCATTCTGCAATGCACTTCCTCTTTTAAGGGATTCCAGTAAAGTAATCAAGACCTTCTTGGAATGGGTAGAGACACAGGTCCACCAAATCAAGTTTAATACCCACATTTGATTGAGTCAGATCTCCATGGAAATAATCTAATTAAAGTTTCCAGCATATGGTACACAATAGGGATTAGAAGAAATGGTTGTCTTTACAAAATAGGATTAGGTTTAAAACATGGCTTTTCTAGGGTACATAAATCCTTTCAAGCCAGCATATTGGGCCTATGTACCTCCAGGCTCTATGTGCCCCCATTTCTTGGGGTCAGCTCTTTGTCAGTGTTTTGTGCTATCCAACTTAAAAAGCCTCTATTTTTTTCTATTAGCCCCACACCCTCTGCCAGAGCAAGAACTCCTGGTTCTTTTAAAATTATTTTTGTCTGTTTTCCAGGTTTATCTGTGCTCAGGGACTGTTTTGTGTGGTCTAAATTTGTTAATTAATTCTGCAATTGGAGCTTGGTTGAGCTAAGCTCTTGCTACTAGTAAACTCTATTTCCTTTCCCCGGGAGAACCAATGCCGATGAGGGAGGGGCCTGAGACTCTGATGCTTGAGACACTTACAGTTCTATGTGGAATCTCAGCTGTTTCACCCATTCCAGACTGGGGTGCACTGTGTGGCTGGTCACTGATATACCCCCAGAAGTTGTTCTATATTATTCTTGGTTATTTACTAGTTCCTATGAAGGGCAAACAAAATTACACTCTTCACTATGCTACCATCATGCACCTGTAACTGATTTGATGAAACTTTTTACTTAATATTGTTACTGAAATGATTTAAAGCTTTTGTGATATTGTGAAAGAATTAATGCATTTTGCATATGTAAAGAACATGTCTTTTTGTGGTCCAAGGTGGCATGTGCTTGTTTGAATCTGGTATTTATCCCAGAAAAGAATATGTTATTTTAGTCCTTTCTTGAGGCAGATCTATTGTGGGTGGATCCTTTGGTTAGGCTATTTCAATTAAGATATGACCCAACCCATTCTAGATGGGTCTTAATCCTTCCCTGGTGTCCTCTGTGAAGTGGATAAAAGACAGTAAAAGTCCAGAGACCTGAAAGAGAAAATTATCTGTGAGAAGAAAGAAGGACCCATAGGACCTCAGAGAGCCATTTTGATGAGCCAGAAGATAAGGACCAGCAGACTTTATTATTTGCTTTCCCATGTGATGGAGTAATCCTGGATGCCAGCAGCCTTTCCTCAGGGAATGTATCCTCATCTTGATGCCTTAATTTGGACACTCCCATGGCCTTAGAATTGTAACTTTTTTAAACTTTTTTATTGTATAATATAACATACATACAAAGCAAATAAAGAAATAAGCAATAGTTTCAAAGCACTTTTCAACAAGTAGTTACAGGATACATTCCAGAGTTTGTCATGGGCTACCATACTATCATCTCAGATTTTTCTTTCTTACTGCTCCAGAACATTGGAGGCTAGAAAGAATAAATATTTTTTTATCATCACAATGTACTTTTTTGTGAAAAATAACATATATGCAAAAAAGCAATAAATTTCAAAGAGCAGTGCAACAATTACAGAACATATTTTAGACTTTCATATGGGTTACAACTCTACAATTTTAGCTATTTACTTTTACCTGCTTTTAGATACTGGAGACTAAAAGAAATATCAATATAATCATTCAGCCATCGTACTCATTGGTTAAACCCTACCTTCTCTGTATAACACCACCGTCAGCTTTGATCTTTCTCTCCCATTCTCTAGGAGTACTTGTTCTATGCCCATTCTAACTTTACATGCTGGAAATGGCTGTCAATAATAGGAGGTAGGGAGATAGAACTAGGTGATGTTCTGTAGAGGCTGGCCACTCTAGGTTTCAGGACTTATCTGGTCCTGGGACCCATCTGGAGGTTGCAGGTTTCTGAAAAGATACCTTAGTGCATGGAACCTTTGTAGACTCATCTATATTGCCCTAGGTGCTCTTTAGGATTAACTGGAATGGTTTTGATTAGGGTTGGGCAAGTTATGATAGGTAGCAATGTCTAAATGAAGCTTTCATAAGAGTGACCTCCAGAGTGGTCTCTTGACTCTATTTAAACTCTCTCAACCACTGATACCTTATTTGTTATATTAATTTTCCCCATTTTGTTCAGGATGGCATTGTTGATACCACAGTGCCAGGCTAGACTCATCCCTGGGAGTCCTCACCCATGCCACCAGGGAGACTTTCTCCCCTGGATGTCATGTCCCACATAGGGAGGAGGGCCATTATTTCACTTGCAGAGTTGGGCTTAGAGAGAGTGAAGCCACATCTGAGCAACAAAAGAGGTCCTCCAGATGTAACTCTTAGACATACTTATAGGTAGACTAAGCTTCTCTGCTACATACATAAGCTTCACAAGAGCAAAATTAAGGGCTTAGCCTATTGATTTGGGTGTCCCTAATGTTTGACACAGCAGCAGGGGATTCCTTGATGGTAACGTTTAATAGTTACCTATTTTTTTCTCCCATCCTTCAAGGGACTTTGCCAATATTTTTTGATTACCTGCTTAATATATTCTAGGATGTATCCAGGCATTACATTAAGCTATACAAGATTGAAGACACTTATTCTTATTCTGGGCTCCCTGTGTTTTCTTTATTTAAATGAACTATCCTGACAGGTTGAGTTAGATTATCTGTTACAGAAAATTTAGGTTCCAGACAATATAAATCTGTCTTCCTTTGGTCTCAAACAGTAGGTTAGGCTCCAAAATATAGACAATGTCTTCCTTAACCCTGTGTTCTGAATTACCTTAATCCCAACCTGGTTGGCTTCATTCTTATTTCTAAATACCAGTTTATACATATATAAAACAGCCTTTCAAAATCCAAAAGTAATAATTACCACTCCAGACTAAATGTGACTGCTATAAGAGCTTGCAATCTAGGCCCCTATTTTCTTATAATCATTTTCAAAAGAAGACCATACAATAATTGCTCTTTTGATTCTGACTTATTTTGCCTTACCCAATGTCCCACATGTTCATTCACAATGTTGCATGTCTCACAACTTCATTCCTTTTTGTAGCAGCACAATATTTGATCATGTATATGCATCATCATTTACCAATCTACACAATCAGTTCATCGTTCAGCCACCTGCATTCATTTAGGTATCATGTGTAATGCCCAAAGTACACAGTCCATCAACATTCTCAAATTTAAATGATTTCATTGTTCCCAAGAGAAAGATAACCAATACACACCCTCACCAAATATGAACTCTAAACCTCTCCTTAACTCTTGTCCCTCCCACCATTATTTACCCCTGCTGTTGCTGTGGTACTGCTGTTTTCCTGTTAAACACAGCCCATAGAATGCAATAGCAGTTTTCCCCCTGTACCATGAATTTAAACACTCTTTTGCAAGAATCATACCTTTGAAGTAGTAAATGCAAGGACTTATTTATATTTCTACTGCTAATCAGAGGGACACATAGGCCTATACATCCCCTTTCAATCATGTTCACCTTCAATATGGTAATATTATTTATATACCCACTAGTAAATCACCTTCACTTCTATCTATTCACTGAATTAGCTAACTGTTCACCCATCTCCAGCATCTATGTATCTCTAAGTCCCCTTAGAGATATATGTATCTGTAAGTCCCCTATGTATCTCTAAACCAGACACAGAAGGATAGATACTCTAAGAGTCCTCTGTATTATAGGCCTCTGATTTCACCTTTACCGTGGTCATAAAATTGGAGTCTTAGAGTATCTATCCTTCTGTGTCTGGCTTATTTCACTTAGCATTTTGTCCTCAAGGCTCATCCATCTTGTGTGCTTCAGGACATCATTTCATCTTATTGCTGCATAATATTCCACCATATGTATATACCACATTTTGTTAATCCACTCATCTGTTGATGGGCATTGGATTGTATCCATCTTTTGGCTTCTATGAACATCAGTGTGTAATTGTCTGTTTGTGTCACTGCCTTCAGCTCTTCTGGGTATATACTAAAGAGTGCTATTGCTGGATCATAGGGCAACTCAATATTTAGTTTACTAAGGAAATGCCAAACTGTCTTCCTTAGAGGCTGTACCATTATACATTCCCACCAGCAGTGCATAAATGTCCCAATTCCTCCACATCCTCTCCAACAGCTGTCATTTCCTGTTTAATAGCAGCCATTCATATAGGTGTTAGGGATTATCTCATTGTAGTCTTGATTTGCATTTCTCTCATAGCTAATGAAAATGAGTTATCTCTTCATGTGCTTTTGGGCCATCTGTATTTGCTCTTCAGAAAAATGTCTATTCATATCTTTAGCCCATTTTATAATTGGGTTGTTTGTTCTCTTTTTTTAATTGTATGATTTCTTTATATATACAGGATATCCAACCTTTGTGCAGTATGTGATTTCCGAATATTTTCTCCCATTGAGTTGGCTGCCTCTTCACTTTTTGACAGTCTTTTGAAGTGCAGAAACATTTGATTTTGAAGAGTTTCCATTTATATATTTTTTCTTTTGTTTCCTGTGTTTTGGATGTAAAATTTAGGAAGCTACTTCCGATTACTAGGTTAGAATTGTAAATTTGTAACCAAAAATCCCCATTGAAGAAGCCAACCCATTTCTTTTATAGTGCATTCCAGCCACTTTAACAAATGGAAACACCATTATATATTGATTACAATATCAAAAGCAAAGGTAAAAGAGAGAGCACTGAAAGTTGCAAGAAAAAAGTAATGTGTTCTGGGAAAGGGGGTCCCGATAAAATTAAGTCCTAGTTTCTCATCAGAAACCATGTAAATAATAAAGCAGTAGTTTAAATACTTACCTTTCTGAAAGAAAACAACTGCCATACAAGTATTTTCTATTCAGTGAGACTCTTTAATAAATGAGCGAATGATTAAGATGTTCCCAGATAAACAAAAACTGAGGTATTTCATCACCACAAGGCCTGCTCTACAAATGCTGCTAAAGGAAGTTAGTTCTTCAGACTGAAAGAAAATTACTTTAAACAGTGGTTCAAAGTTGCATGAAGAGATAAAGACCTGCTGTACAGGTAACAATTCATGTAATTATAAATGTCAGTATTATTACATTTATTGTTTGGTATGTAAATTCATTTGTGCTTACTACATGTACTAAAACACCAATGCATAAAAATTAATGATAAATATAAGTTTTTGACATGCGTATATAAAAGTAGAAGAGGTAACAAATAAAAAAAGGAAAGGAATGGATGTGTAGGGGAGAATTATTTGGACATGCTATTGAAGTGAATTTGGTATCAAACCAAACCCGATGGGTACATATTTATAACATTAAATTTTAACCTCATGGCTATCACAAGGAAAATAGATGAAAAATACATCCATATAGAAATGAGAAAGCATTCAATATGCTACCACAGTGATAAATAAAGAACTAAATAAAAACAAATAAATATAAAGGTAGGCATTAATGGAAGTGATTTTCTGGGTAGTAATGCACAAAAAATACGATTTATAAAGTTAAGTAACAAATGGAGAAGAAATTTCCATATTATCACTACTCACTATAAATATAAATGGTTTAAGTCCACTTGGTCCAGAGTGTTATTATTTCTGCATTTTGAGGGGCTATTTCATATATGAATAACCTGGTATTTAGAGATAAGAATGAAGCCAATAGGGTCAGAATTAAGGTAATCCAGAATACAGAGTTAAGGAAGACATTGCCTGTATCTTAGAACTTCATCTACTCTTTGAGACCAAAGGAAGAAAGTTTTATTTTGTATAGAACCTAAATTTTCTGTAACACATAATCCAAGTCAACCTGTGTTACTAGATCATTTGAACCATCCAAACACAGAAGAGAATAAAATGAAAGCCTTTAATCCTGTATAGTTTAATGCAATGCGTGGATACATCCCAGAATATATTAAGCAGATAAGCAAAAAGTATTGGCAGGATGGGCCATGATGGCTCAGCAGACAGTGTTCTCACCTGCCATGCTGGACACCCAGGTTCGATTCCTGGTGCCTGCCCATGCAAAAAAATAAAATAAAATGTATTGGCAAAATCTGTTGAATGATGGGAGAAAAATTATGGAACTATTAAATTTTATCACAGAGGAAACCCTAGACACTGTGCCAAACATTAGGGACGCCTAAACCAATAGACCAAGTCCTCGATCTTGAGGCTTCTCTTGTGAAGCTTATGTATGAAGCAGAGAAGATTAGCCTACCTATAGGTATTCCTAAGGATCATCTCCGGAGCACTTCTTTTGTTGCTCATATGTGGCTTCTTTCTCTCTAAGCCCAACCATGTAAGTGAAACTATTACCCACTCCTTTATGTGGGACATGACATCCATGGATGAAAATTTCCCTGGCAGCATGGGAGATAACTCCCAGGGATGAGCCTATCTCCCTAGCAACATGGGATCAACAATGCCATCCTGACAATAAGGTATCAATGGCTGAGAGAGAGTTCAAATAGAGCTGAGAGGCTACTCAGGAGGTCACTCTTATGCATGCTTCAGTTAGACATTGCTACCTATCATAACTTGCCAAACTCCAACCAAAACCAGTCCTGTCAATCTTAAAGAACACCTAAGGAAGTATACAAGATTCTACAAATGTTCCATGCATTAAGGTAACTTTCCAAAATGTGCAACCTATAGATGGGTCCCTGGATCTGAATCACAAAAGAGCCAGCCCTTTCAGAACATCAACTAATTCCAGCCTCCATCCCATATTATTGACAGCACCTTCCAACATGAAAAAGTTAGAATGGGCATAGCCCAAATACATTTAAAAAATTGGAGAAATATCAAAGGTGATGGTGGAGTTATACAGAGAAGGTCAGGTTTAACAAATAAGTATGAGTGCTGGATCATTATACTGATATTTCTTTTACCCTCTGGTACCTTAGAGCAACTAGAAGTAAAAACCTAAAATTGTGGAATTGTAACCCATACCAATCTCTGAAATCTATTCTATAACTAATTGTGAGGTACTTCGAAATATATTACTTATATGTATATATGTTATTCAAAGAGAAGGAGGAATATAACAGAGAAAATAAGATTTAACCTATAAGTGTAACCATTTTTTTGAGTTTTTTTGGCTTGTATATTTATGTCCTTTACAAATGTTGTGAAGTTTTCTCCCATTATATCCTCAACTACTCTTCCTGGTCTTTTATTCCTCTCTTCTTCTGGGACACCAAAGATTCTTATATTTGTGTGCTTTGTTTTCTCCCTCATTTCCCTGAGATCCAATTCCAATTTTTCCACCTGTTTTGCCATCTGCTGCTTTGAGTGTTCAAAATCAGTTATTATGTTCTCTAGTTTGCTTATTATTTCTTCTGCCTCTTCAAATCTGCTATTGTGTGTCTCTAGTATGTTTTTTATTTGGTCAACATAATCTTTAATATCTGCTATTTTTATATTTATTCTTTCAAATTCCTCTTCATGCTCTTCTACTGTCTTCTTTTTTTATTTCTTCTTTATCTTAAATCTTTTTTAAAATTTTTTATTCAACATAACAACATACAAACACAAACATTCTTACTATATGATCATTCCATTCTTGGTATATAAACTATATACCACACAATATCATCACATAATTGTATATTCATCATGATCATTTCTTAGAACATCTGCATCAATTCAGAAAAATAAAAAGGAAACTAAAAAAAATTCCTGCATACTATACCCCTTACCCCTCCCTTTCATTGATCTCTAGCATGTCAATCTACTAAATTTATTTTAACATTTGTTACCCCTATTATTTATTTATTTTTTATCCATATGTTTTACTTGTCTGTCTATAAGGTAGGTAAAAGAAGCATCAGACACAAGGTTTTCACAATCACATAATCACATTATGAAAGCTATATCATTATACAATCATCTTCAAGAAACATGGCTACTGGAACACAGCTCTACATTTTCAGGCAGTTCCCTCCAGCCTCTCCATTACACCTTAACTAAAAAGGTGATC
>PVIY010033368.1:0-28116 GCA_004026745.1 Myrmecophaga tridactyla
ATATACATGGAGAGGGTTAGTTTACCCTGAAGGGTGAGGATGAGCCTCTCATCTTGTTGCAGTGGAAGAGTTGTGTAGCCTCAGGCCTTGGAGAAGGTAGAGCATGCTCCTTGGGGGACTGGGAGAGCCTGGCTGCCACCATGTGGAGGGGTTGAGTGTGTGCCCCAGAAATGGCAGAGAGCCCAGGGGTGGCCCTGATGCCTGGAGAGAATGGAGCCTAGAGGTGGTCTCCTCGATGTTCCCTGAGGTTGATTTGGAAAGAGGCGGACCACTGCATAGGCTTTCGGAAAGGGTGGGACTGCCACTTTCTAAGCCGAAGGATGAATGACTTTCAGACTTTGAAATTCCATGGCGTTTGCCCTGCAGGTTTTACATCTGTGTTTCTTCCAGTTTCTCCCTATGGAAATGAAAATCTGTATCCTGTGAGTATCCTCCTTTGCATCTTGGCACTAGACAACTTGTTTTGAGAGTCACAGGTCCACAGCAAGAAGAGAATTTTTTGCACCTGTTTAAGGTGATGCTTGAAGTTGCCAAGTTGCCAAGGGGTGGACATGTGTTAGTTAGATTCAGTTGTCAACTTGGCCAGGTGAGCATACCTAGTCTTGTTGCTGCGGACATAAGCCAATGGTACGTGAACCTCATTTGTTGCTAATTACATCTGCAGTCGGCTAGGAGGTATGTCTGCTGCAATGAGTGACGTTTAACTTAATTGGCTGGTGCTTAAATGAGAGAACGCAATGTAGCACAGCCTAAGCAGCTTGGCATTCCTCATCTCAGCACTTGCAGCTCAGCCCAGGCCTTTGGAGATGAAGAAGTCACCCCGGGGAAAGTTGTTGGAACCCAAGGGCCTGGAGAGAAGACCAGCAGAGACCATCCTGTGCCTTCCACGTAAGAAAGAACCTCAGTGGAAAGTTAGCTGCCTTTCCTCTGAAGAACTAACAAAATAAATCCCCTTTTATTAAAAGCCAATCTGTCTCTGGTGTGTTGCCTTCCCACAGCTAGCAAACTAGAACACCTGCCATGCCAGAGACCTGAGTTCAATTCCTGATGCCTGCCCATGCAAAAAGAAGAAAAAGGAAAGAAGTTCTGGTACATGCTACACATAAACAGACTTTAAAAACATTATACTATGTGAAATAAGCCAGAGACAAAAGGACAAATACTGTGTGATACCACTTAACAGAAATATCTAGAATAAGCATAGTCATAGAGACATGAAGTAGATTAAAGGTTACCAGAGGCCGGAGGCAGAGAGGAATGGGGAGTTTTTGCTTAATAAGTACCGAGTTTCTGTTTGGGGTGATGTAAAAGCTTTGGTAATGGATGGGATGGTGGCGATGGTAGTTCAATACTGTGAATGTAATTGATACCACTTAAGTGTACACTTAAAAATAGTTAACATGGGGGATATTTGTGTTATATATGTAACCACAGTTTTGAAAAAAATTAAAAGCAAAAAGAGCAAGGGGAAGGGAAAGGTGTTGTGGGACAATGTGCTGGGATGAATATGTCCAGCCAGGAGAAGCAGTAGCCGCATTTCAGGAAGGCCTCTGTGCGGCAGCGTGGGGATTAGATTGGAAGCGATGAATTCGAGCATGGAGAGACACGTCAGGAGAAGGCTGTATGAGGAATGCAGGTGACAGCTGGGGAGGGTCTGGTCAAGGGCAGTGGCAGTAGAGATAAAGTGACTTCTTGGAGAAAACTTAGAAGAGCTGTTTGCTCAAAACGTGCTCACGGTCCCAAGTGCAGGGGATGAGTATACTGCCTTGGTGGCCTGGAGTGACCAGTCCCAAACCATCTCCACCCCCACTCCCATCGGCTTCCAGATGCCTGCAATTCCCAGAAGAGGGCACAACATGCTGCCATGGAAGGTAAGCAGAAGGGAATCAGAGTGTGGTCTGGAGTAAGGCAGCCAGAGGTTGAGTGCCATGCCGCCATCTTTTAGTTAGGTAACTTGGGCCTGGAACTTAACCTCTCTATGTCTCTGTTTCTTCATGTGCAAAATGGAGAAAATAATTGTCCCACCCATAGGCCTGTGCTGAGAATTCAGTTTAAACAGGAATACAGGCAGTGGCACAGGGCCCGGCATAAGGTAAGTGCTCAAAAATGTTGATGGAGAAAGGAGACTGTACTTCATATCTGGATGAGGAGCTGTTTTAACCTGGAAGATAAATGGATCCTCCCTTGAAAACAGAAGCTGAGTGGATGGCACTGAGCACTTTGGTGGAGGGTGTATTTTGCCCTAGGCTACTTTTTTTTTTTGGTCAATGAGTGTGTGTGGAGGGAGTGGGAGGGTATAGGAAAAAAAGGGGAGGAGGAAGATGGGAAGATGGTAGCAGCTTAACCTTTAGAACTATGGAATATTAAGCTGGAAATTACCATCAGGATCCTCTACTCAAGGCTCCTCCTTTTATAGAAGAGGAAACCAAGGCCCCTAGTAGAAAAGGAATTTACCCTAAGGCAAAACCATGACAGGTGGCGTAGGTAGGCCTAGGATGCAAAGGTCTTCTCTCCATACTCTACCCATCAGATTTCAGTTGTGTGTATTGATTGTTCTAGTTTGTTAGCTGCCGGAATGCAGTATACCAGAAACAGAATGGCTTTTAAAAAGGGGAATTTAATAAGTTGCTAGTTTACAGTTCTAAGGCCGACAAAATGTCCCAATTAAAACAAGTCTATAGAAATTTCCAATCAAAGGTATCCAGGGAAAGATTCCTTGATTCAAGAAGGCTGATGATGTTCAGGGCCTCTCTCTCATCTGAGAAGGCACTTGGTGAACACAGTCATGGTTTCTCTCTTGGCTAGAAGGGCACATGGTGAGCATGGCATCATCTGTTAGCTTTCTCTCCTGGCTTCCTGTTTCATGAAGCTCCCCAGGAGGCATTTTCCTTCTTCATCTTCAAAGGTTGCTGGCTTGTGGGCTCTCTGCTTCTCATGGCTATGTCATTCTTCTCTGGCTCTCTCTGAATCTCTCTCATTCTCCAAACTGTTCCCTTTTTTATAGGACTCCAGAAACTTATCAAGACCCATCCAAATGGGTGGAGACATGTCATCACCTAATCCAGTTTAACAACCACTCCTGATTAAATCACACCTCCAAGGAGATGCTCTGATTACAGTTTCAAACATACAGTATTGAATAGGGATTATTCTGTCTTTATGAAGTGGGATTTTGATCAAAACATGGCTTTTCTAGGGGACACACAGTCTTTCAAACCAGCACACGTATTTTGCAGTAACAAAGTCTACTCCGAACCCCACTCTCTGTGAGACTTGCTTTGAAGTTTTCATGTCAACCATAATTTGAACCTATGTTGATTTTTCCCCTCCATTTTATTTTCTAAATGATTATCACTGGCATGTAGAGAAGTTATTGATTATTGTACATAACATACATATTTTTAATTAGAGAAGTGGTCAGTTTACAAAACAATTATGCATAAAATACAAGAGTCCCACGCACCACCCCATCCTCAACAACATTGCGTTGGTGTGGAGCATTTGTTACAATTGATGAGAGCATGTCTTAAAAAATAACTGTACTTTTTTTTTAACAGTAGTTAGGTTTGTTACAATTCACAAAAGAATATCAAAATACTTCTATCTAGTATTTTTTCCCTTATACCACCCTATTATTACCACCTTGAATTGTTATCGTACATATACTCCAGTTCACGAAAGAACCTTCTTATACTTGTAGCATTAAATATAGTCCATTGTCCACAGTTGAGTTCACTGTATTGTATAGTCCTATTTTATCTTTTAAATTTAATTCTAGTAATATATACAACCTAAAGTTTCCCCTTTTAACCACCTTCACCTATATATTTCAGTGCTGTTGATTACACTCACAATAATGTACTACCATCACCATCATCCAATTCCAAATCTTTACTATCAACCGAAATAGAAATTCTGTACAAGTTAAGCATTAACTCCCTATTCTTCAGCACCAAACTATCTCCTGGTAAACCTATATTCTAGATTCTAACTCTATGAGTTCACTTATATTACTTAGTTCATAACAATGGAATAATGCAGCATCTGTCCTTTTGTGTCTGGGTTATTTCACTCAACATAATGTCTTCAAGGTACGTCCATGCCTCAGGATGTCATTCCTTTTCACAGCTGAATAATATCCTATCATATGTATACACAACATATTGTTTATCCACTCATTGGTTGATGGACACTTGGGTTGCTTCCATCTTTTGACAATTGTGAATAATGCTGCTATGAACATAGGTGTGTAAATGTCTGTCCAAGTCCCTGCTTACAGTTCTTCTGGTTATATAACAAGTACGGGGATTGCCAGATCATATGATAATCTGTATTTAGGTTCCGGAAGAACTGTCAAACTGTCTTCTAACAGTGGTGGCACTATTTTGGATTCCCACTTACAATGGATGAGCTTTCCTATTTTCCCACATCCTTACCAACACTTGTAACTTTCTTTTTTTTTTTTTAACATGGGCAGGCATCAGGAACCAAACCAGGGTCTCTGGCATGTCAGGCAAGAATTCTACCACTGAGCCACCATTGCACCACCCTCTTTCTTTTTTTTTTATAGTGACCATTCTAATAGGTGTGAAATGGTATCTCGTGGGTTTGATTTGCATTTCTTTAATAGCTTGTGAGGCTGAACATCTTTTCATATGCTTTTTAGTTATTTGTTTTTCCTCTTTGGAGAAATGTCTATTCAGGTCTTTTGCCCATTTTTTTAATTGGGTTGTTTGTCTTTTTTATTATTGAGTATAGGATTTCTATATATATTTTGAATATGAAACCCATATCAGTTTTTATGGTTTCCAAATATCGACTCCTGTGGAGTTGGTTGACTTCTCATTTTTTGTGACAAAGTCCTTTGATACGCAAGTTTGTAATTTGTAGGCAGTCCCATTTAATGATTTTTTTCTTTCATTACTTCTGCTTAGGGTGTAAAGACTAAGAAGTCATTGACTACTACAAGGTCTTGACAATGCTTCCCTATATTTTCATCTAGGTGTTTTATAGTCCTAGTTCTTATATTTAGGTCTTTGATCCATTTTGAGTTAATTTTTGTATATGGTGTGAGATGGGGGCTCTCTTTCAATCTTTTACGTATGGATATTCAGTTCTCCCAACACTATTTGTTGAGACAACTATTCTTTTCTAGTTGAGTGTTCTTGGCAGCCTTGCCAAAATCAATTGGCCATAGATGTGGGGGTCTATTTCTGAACTTTAAATTTTATTCCATTGGTTAATGGAATCCTAATGCCAGTGCCAGGCTGTTTTGACCACTGCAGTTTTGTAATATGCGTTAAAGTCAGGAAGTAGTGTGAGTCCTCCAACTTCATTCTTTTTCTTCAAGATGTTTTTGGCTATTCAAGGCCTCTTGCCCTTCCAAATAAATTTTCTAATTGGTTTTACCATTTCTGCAAAGTAGGCTGTTGGAATTTTGATTGGGATTGCATTGAATCTGTAAAGCAGTTTGGGCAGAATTGACATCTTAATGATATTTAGTCTGCCAATCCTTGAACTTGGAATGTCATTCTATTTATTTAGGTCCTCTTTGATTTCTTCTAGCGATGTTTTATAAATTTCTGTGTACAGATCCTTTATGTCCTTGTTAAATTTATTCCTAGATTTTTTATTCTTTTAGTTGCTATTATAAATGGAAATGTTTTCTTCCTCTTCAGCTTGCTCATTACTAGTGTATAAGAACATTTCTGATTTTTGTGTGTGGCTCTTGAATTCCCCAACTAGTTTATTAGTTCTAATAACTTTGTTGTACATTTTTTGGGATATTCTATAAATAGCATCGTGCCATCTGCAAATAGTGAAAAATTTACTTCTTTTATTCCAATTTGGATACCTTTTATTTCTTCTTCTTGCTGAACTGCTCTAGCTGGAACTTCTAGCACAATATTGAATAACAGTGATGCCAGTGGGTATCTTTGTCTTGTTCCAAATCTTAGATGGAAAGCATTTAGTATTTCTCCATTAAAAAGTTAGCTGTGGGCTTTCTATACATGTCTTTTATCATGTTGAGGATATTTGTTTCTATTCCTATTTTTTGAAGTATTATTATCAAGAAAGGATGATGGATTTTGTTAAATACCTTCTGTGCATCATTTGAGATGACCATGTATTCTCCCTCCTTCAATTTGTTAATGTAGTGTATTATATTAATTGATTTTTTTGTGTGCTGAACCACCCTTGCATATCTGGGATAAAACCCCACTTGATCATGGTGTGCTTTAAATATGCTGCTGGATTTGATTTGCAAGTGTTTTGTTGAGGATTTCATTAGGGAAATTGGTTTATAATTTTTTTTTTCTTGTAGTATCTTTGGCTTTGGTATTATGGTGGTGTTGGCGTCACAGAATGAGTTCACTAGTGTTCCTTCTTCTTTAGCTTTCTGGAAGAGTTTGAGCAGGGTTGGTATTAATTCTTCTTGGAATGATTGGTAGAATTCACCTTTGAAGCCATCTGGTCCTGAGTTTTTCTTTATTGGGAGATTTTTGATGACTGATTCGATCTCTACTTGTAATCAGTCTATAGAAGTCTTCTATTTCTTCTAGAGTCAGTTTAGGTTGTTTGTGTTTTTCTAGGAATTTGTTCATTTTATCTAAGCTGTATAATTTGTTAGCACACAGTTTTTTATAGTATCCTCTTATGATCCATTTTATTTATGTGGAGTCAGTAGTAATGTGCCCCCTTTCATTTCTGCTTTATTTGCACTTTTTCTCCTTTTTTTTCTTTGTCAGTCTAGCTAAGTGTTTGTGACTTTTATTGATCTTCACAAAGAACCAACTTTTGGTTTTTTTAATTCTCTCTATTGTTTTTTCATTTTCCTTTTCATTTATTACTGCTCTAATCTTTCTTTCTTTCTTTCTGCTTGCTCTGGGATTTGCTTGTTGTTCTTTCACTAATTCTTCCAAGTGTGCAGTTAGATCTTAGTGCAAGTATTTAGGACTATAAATTTCCCTCTCGGAACAACCTTTGCTTAATCCCATAAATTTTGTGTTCTCATGTTGTGTTCTCATTTTAATTTGTCTCCAGATATTTACTGATTTTTCTTGCAATTTCTTCTTTGGCTCATTTATTGTTTGAGTGTGTTGTTTAACCTTTATCCTTTTGTGAATTTTCCAGCTTTCCACTTGTTATGATTTCCACCTTCATTGCATAATGATCAGAGAAAATGCTTTGTATAATTTCAATCTTTTTAAGTTTATTGAGACTTGTTTTGTGACTCAGCATGTGTTCTATCCTGGAGAATGATCCGTTAGCACTAGAGAATGTATATCCTGCCGTTTTGGGGTGCAATGTTCTATATATGTCCGCTGGGTCTCATTCACTTATCATATTATTCAGGTTCTCTGTGTTCTTCCGCATTTGTACTTGCCTTGGATTTGTGGTGCAGCTTTTTTTTTCTTTGCTGTGTGGTGGGGTCACATTTCAGGTTTTTTCTGTGTGAGTATCCTGTTATTGCAACACATTTGTTGAATTTGTTTGTTTGTTCATTTTTGTTGATTTCTTTGTTGGTTTTTTGGAACGTGCATGGGCCAGAAATTGAATCTGGTTCTCCCGCATGGCAGGCAGAATTGACCACTGAACTATCCTCATACCCCACCCCTAACCCGATTTATATAACAATTTTAAAAATTGCACTTTCCATGAATTATTTTACCTCCAGGAGAAAGCTTCATTTCTTCTGTTCCTTCTCTGGAAATTTTGATCTATTCTGTTTGGTTTTGTTTGGCTACTATTGTTTTTTATACTCCTTTGGCTGCTTTTGCCTGGAGGGCAAATTCTGGGAGAAGTGTCACCCTGGAGAGGACTGTTCCAAGTCAGTATTTCCCAGACAAAGCAGGGCCAGAGACCACAAAGGGGGTGTACACTGGCTCCAAAATGCCCTGGGGAGGGGATTAGAACCAACACCAAAAGCCTCTTTGACAGCTTCGCAAAGCTGTGCTTTCCTAGCCTGCCCAGCAAATGCAGTCCTCCAGCTGTTTCCTGCAGCCCTGAGGGAAGCACTGCATCTTTAAATCTCCACCACCTCCACCCGTTGTTGAGGTGGGATTCAAACGAGGACCTTTGTCAGGGGAAGGTTGAAACAGCAGCTCAGATCTGGATCCAGCAATCTGTCTTCACAAGTTAAAAGCCATGATCTGTATGATCAGCCGTGTCCACCTCTGTTCTTGGGGAAGAGGATTTTTCTATCTCTTTCTGTCTGCAGTGAGCTAGCCAGGGTCTAGACCCTAAGGTGGCCCATGAGAGTGGGGGATGGGCACTCAAACAGCTGCACGGAGAGAGCAGCTCACTTTTCTCACCCATAGTTTACCAGCCTCTTCCTCCCACATGCTCCTGGATGCTGTATAATGTTCTGCTGGTCCCTGGAACCCAGAACAGTTGTCTCAGACAGTTCCCGCCTATTTCACAGCCATTTTGGTGGAAGGATGCATCCTGGAACACCCTACCCTGCCATCTTCACCAAAAGTACTCCTACTATTAATCTCTATGTTGGTTTTATACTTTAGAATGCTTAGAACAATGCCTGGTTCTAAAGGCCAAGGACTTGGTAACTAAAACAACAACAATAATAACAATAACAAGAGTTAATGGTTCCTGAGGACGTACCACTAAACCAGATACTTTGCTAAGCACTTTACAGACGTTATCTCACTAATCTTCAATCTGCAGAGTAGAACCTTCATCACTCCCAAATAATAATAAGGAAGTAGAAGCTCAGTGCATTTATGATCACACAGCGTCTGCATGACTCCTAATCCTAAACTGCTCTTCTATCCTCATAGTAGCTAATATTGTTATCATTATTGTTACTATTACTACTGCTACAACTTCTACTGCTGTTCCTACATGTAGCACTTCAGCACTTCATCCTCAGCACAATATCTTGAGGACATTGAAGCTCAGAGAGAAGAAGTGATGCAGGTGAGATCACAGACCCAGCAGGTCTGGCCTGAAATCCCTGTAATCTGACCCCATGTCCCATACTCACTTCATTGCCCTGCAGTTGTTTTCTTGCTGCCGATTACCTGTGTGGTGTAGCTTTCCACATTGTATGGCTTCCTAAACCTCGTGTTCTGGATGTAATGGGGGGAGCATCCACCACCATAATACCTATGATCTAGAACTGGGCCCTCCAAACGGTTTGTAAACAGATTTAACCTGTAAGTAAAGCACAGAGAGGATGAAGGGGTTAGGGTCTAGGGTTGCATTAACTGAATTGGCAGACCCTACTAAATGAAAGCCAAACTCCTAGGTCGGCTTTCAAAGCCCTTATATCTGCTCCCAAACCAGCTTTCCAGCTTCCTCACTGGCCACACCTAACCATAACCACATACCTTGGCTGCCAGTCAGTTGGTGATGCTTACTGTTCCTCAAATCTGCTTGACTCCTCCTAAGTACAAGTGCTGTTCCCTGTATCCAGAATGCCCTTCCAACCATTCACCGTTTTATCTCCTATTGGTCTTTCAAGATGGGGCCTTTGTTGTTGTGAGAAGTTGTGGGAAGTTTGCTGATACCTCTCCCACCTGAAACCTCCACCCAAACTGGGTTAGGGGCCCTTACAACACGTCCTGCTTGCCCCACCAAGCATGTATCATTCTGCACCATTACAGTTTCCTTTTGAGATTTCAGTCTCCTCATCTGCAGAATTGGGAATACAAAAATATCTACCTCATGACACTGTGGTAAGGATCTCACCTGGCAGTACTTCAGCGCATAAAGCACTGCATGGCATGTGACAAATGTTTATCCATGTGGGTCTTGCCCTCACTGGGTGCACTTATTGAGGGTGATTTTCTCCTTCATTTATGTTCAGCCCCCATCTCAGAACACATTTAAAATAATTACTGCTCCCAAGGGTCTAACTGGTGACAGACACTGTGCATGTGTGTGGGTGTTTGTGAGTGTGTGTGCACGCATGTATGTGTGTGTGTGTGTAGGGGGTGGTCTCCATTCATTGTCTCATGCAATGCCCCATGGCCCTAGGCAGCAGGTATTATTTTCCAGTTTAGAGAGGAGGGAAATCCAGCCTCTACTTAATAACACAATAATAATAATGATAATATGTATGATTATTATATGAAATATAAAATCATGATAATAACTTAAATATTTCCCACTTTCTCCTACAGCAGCCCTCCATTCTTGATGGACTCTCATGACTGAAAGTCCTTTGTATGTTGGTTGCAGCTGTGTCTCCTTTAGCTTCTTTAACCTTGGTTTTGTTCCTAACCAGAATTGTCCTAGACTCTCTTTCTTATGACAGATCCACATATATCACATTAATGCATATTTGTTCATTTTATTTCACAAATATAACATGGTGCTTACCATGTGGTGACACCATCTTAATCAACTTATACATATTAGCTCATTTACTCCTCTTAGCAACCTTCGAGGGTAGATATTATTATTATCCCCATTTTATAGGTGAGAAAACTGATCCACTGCCTCACTGCTAGCAGAAATTGGTGGGGCCAGCATTTGAAGTCCAATGGGCTGGTTCCAGAGTTTGTGTTCTTACCACCAGACAAGTTGCCTCTTACTTATTCAATCCTCACAGAACTTTGAAAGAAGGATAGTGTTGCTTTTCTTCTACACGTGACAATAGTAGAAGTCCACATAGGTAAGTGCCTCAATCAAGGTCAAGGTCTCTTGGCCAGTGGCCCCTCACACAGGGGTGAGTAGGACTGTACTACCCAGCTTTGAATGTGGGCTCTACCACCCTTAAACTGTGTGACCCCTGCAAGCCCACTTAACTTTTCTGTGCCTTAGTTGCCCACTCTGGAAGGTTGGGTTTCAATAACTAGCTTATAAGGTGGGCCTGAGAGGAAGCTCCCATGGGAAGATCCTCTTGCTCATAACAACCTTTAAGAGTTAAGGTTTGATTTTCATTTAGGGAGTTGGGTTCCATTCAAGGCCATTGCTCCCCTCCCCACACTGCATCACCTACTATGGATTCTTCATGCTTACTAACGAAGGGTCTCACTCTTTCACCTGCAGGCTGTGATGCTGCAGAATTTGACAAGGAAGTAGGGTAGAGGGGTAGGGTCAAAGTCAGAGGACCTCGGAAGAGGCACCTCGCCTCTCTGACTTTGCTGGAGGTTTAGACCAACTCAAAGATTCCCAGAAATTTGAAACACGAATTGATTCCAGACCTGTCTTGGAAATCCATTTCTTTACTAACCATTTATGAGCCTCTCTTTGGGACCAGCCCTTATAATGAGGCCTAAGGATACAGAAACAGATAAAACCTGCCCCACAAGTTGTTAATAGGATTCAAAAGCTAATACTTAGAAAGCACTTAACAGGGTCACATACCAGACATTAAAATAGATGTTCACCTCCAGCCCTCCTGCAGCAGCACAACTGCTCAGCCCCCTCTGCCCCCATCCCTGCACCAGCCCTCCTTTGTGATCCATGTCTGGCCACTGGACAAACTCCTGGAGTTCACTGGAACTATTCTCAGAGAGCAGCCAGAAGCATCTGCTCACACTACTTTTTTTTTTTTTGAGAGTAATATGTTTATTTGCTACCATGCTATTTTTAGGGTTTTTAAAAATGCAATTTTATTGAGAAACAGTCATATACCATAAATCCATCCAAAGTGCACCATCAGTGGCTCCCGGTATCATCACACAGTTGTGCAATCATCACCAAATAAATTTTAGAATATCTATTACTCCAATTATAATAATAATAAGATAAAATAAAAATATAAAAGCAAACCCCAAGTATCCCATACTCCTTATGCCCCGTATTCTTGACCCCTAGTATCAATGTACATTTGTTACTGTTGATGAGAGACTATTAAGATATTACCATTAATTGTAGACCATAGTTACTACATTCATATATATGTTTGTTTATTTATTTTTGGTGCACGGTCTGGGAATTGAACCTGGATCTCCCTTATGGAAGGCGAACATTTTACCACTGAACCCACCCGTGCACCCACTGGGATGCTTACATTCATTTTTTACAGTAAGGAAAGAGAGGAACTTTGTTTTTATCAGCTTCTTCCCTCTGTGTTCTCCAGAATTGTGTTTAACATCGTGCCTTCCCACCCACACGGTAGAAGGAAAGTAACTTACCCACTGGCCAGAGTATCAATGGCCCAGTATTGTTCCATCTCACGCTGACATTTTGCATATATTCTTCTGCAGTTTGCCTCATCCGAGTGGTCCCCACAGTCATTGTCCCCATTGCAAAGAAGCCTGCGGTTAATGCACCTCCCTGGGATGGAGAAAGGGCATTACCCACAGTCACGTGGCTGACAGGGAGGGGCGCCCACCTGGCCTGAGCACCTACTATGTGCCAGGCACTCTGCTGGCCCTTTGATGCTTTGTCTTGATTGGTACTCATGTACCGGGTGGGTTGCTAATGGCATCAACAGCTTAGTCCTCTGTCTCAATTTTCCCCAAAACGAGGCCACCATGGTATTTCTGAAAACACTTGGTAGGGAGACTATTTGAAATTATTCTGGAAGGGGGAGGGGAGGGGAGAGAAGTGGCCAGAGAGGAGGGAAGTCTGAACATTTCTCCATAAGGCAGGAGAGAGGAGGTGAGTTTGGTGGGTCCTGCAAGTAGTGATCAGCTGTGTGACCTTTCATAAACACCCTGCCTAAACTTACTCATCTGCGAAATAGGAAATCATCATCTCTACCCCATAGCGTTGTTGGGAATGTAAATGAGTAAATAGAACAGTATTGTGTACATGTTATCATCACTACTCTTTAGTATTTTTGTGGGCCAAGTTCATAGCGCTGGCAAATATTTGCAGCAGTATTAGAACTTATAACTGTCTAATAAAAATTCTTTCCAGATAGCTTCAACACCATAACCATTTGGACTATGAGCAATTTTTTGCATTTATTTCACTTTCTTAAAATTTTTCCCCCCAGTGATTTGATTTTCTTTCTTATTTATATTTTCTTGGGAGATAAAGACAGGTCACCCTGTTTCCTTAGATATGCCTGGTCACTTTTAACCAGTGCTCTTGGGATGTTCAAGGCAGAAGAATAACAATCTGGTCTTCAAATGTTTCTTACAAGGCATTTAAACTAAAGCCTGCCCAAGTAACCGTTACAGTTTTGGTCAGAATCATGGAACACTGGCCATAATGAGTCCATAGATGCACTGTAAAAAAGTCTTTAAAATTTATTAGATTGAATTTTGCATTTGCAATAAACCCTAGAAATTGCTCTAAGGATTCTTAATTCTTTCTTGAAAGATCCTTAAACTCACTCCACATGAGTACAGTGAATCTAGAGAGTTGCAACTGCCATATAGATAATTTGGGTTAAAATACCCCTATTTTTGTGCTAGACTTGGAGAAATAGAAAGGCACATACATGTTTGCTTGAATTTGGTAGATGAATAAATTGAAAAGACAAGTGTTCACTTAATCTATAGCTGATGATTATTCATTTGTGCCCTTCCTTTCCTTTCTTCCTGCTTCATTCCTTCTCTTCCTCCTTCCTTCCCCCCTTTAATGAAAATCTTTACTATCATGTGTCAGAGGCCACTTGACTTCTTGATGCAGAAACGCAAAAGACAGAGACCATCACATCAAAGATTTTTCAGAGACAAAGGATGTTCACTACCCTATTAACTCCAAGGTTGTCCACATTGTACTCAGCTAGCAAACTTCTTCAAAGAGAAATGCTGGTGTAGGAATCCCTATTGATGAAGTTTCATGCACAGTATCCCCTGGGTAGGAGGAGGCTTTTTTTCTAAGCATCTTTCTGATTTTCTTTGGATCAGGAGTACTGGAGGATGGAAGGGAAGAAGAAGGAGGGAAGGTGAGCATGTGCCCTGAATTTCCAGGCTGTTGTTTTGGGCCATTGTCAAAAGAAAGGTTTAAAAGAAAAAAAATGACATCAGTTTATTATTGTGTAAAATATGATCTGCAACAGTGTAAAAAATCTTGATTGTTTCTCAAGATGCAGCAAAAGCAGAAGAAATCTATCATAGTAGACAGAATAATGCATCCCCAAAGATAGCCACACTCAAATCTACAGAACCCGTATGATTAAGTTAAGGACACTGGGAAGGGGAGGTTATCCTGAATTATCCAGGTGGACCCACTGTAATCATGAGGGTACTTAGAAGGGAAAGAGAGAGGCAGGACAGTTTGCCAGAGAAGGAGATGTGATGATAGAAGTGGAGATGGGAGGATGTGGGGCCAAGAACCAAGGAATGTGAGCAGACTCCAGAAGCTGGGAGAGAAAATGAAATGATTCTCCCCTTGTGCCTCCAGAAGGAGCACACCACAATTCCAGCACAGTAAAACTGATTTTGGATTTCTGACTCCCAAACTGTGCAGTTTTCATCCATTAAATATGTGGTAATTTGTTATAGCAGCAATAGTTAACACACCTAGGCTTATCATTTTATCTTGAGGCACACCATTACTGCCTCCTGGTTATCTGGTTAGCTATGTCTATGCCTCAACTCGTTCCATTGCTGACCATCTCTTCTGACTTCTTCCATTATTCCTTCCCTACAAAGACTATAGCAAACATGAACAAAAGAATTGCCCAACTACACCTGACATAGCAACTTGGAGAAAGAGCAAGGCAGGAATTCACTGACCTAGAAATCTGAAGTCCCAGTCTGAGCCTTGGGAAAGTCATGTAACCTCAGATTTTCAGATGAATGAGCCAATGTATTTGGTCTACAATTCCCTGGGTCACCATCTACAAAAAGCTTTCCTACCCTTTATATCATTTGATGCCTACCACAAACTTGTACGATACTCATATCTCCCCCAGTTTCCTGTGGTGGGAATCAAAATGCAGAAAGGTTAAGTGCCCTCCCCTAGGTCACAAAGTCAAATTAAAACCTGACCTAAGATTTTTGGGTTTTGATTCTAGCATACATAATTTTGGTTTCCTTTATGTCAGTGAATTCAAAATGAATCCCCAAATTTCTAATTCCCAGTTTCTCCACTTACCTGCTGATTGATTTTGGGAAAGTACCTCCCCAAGACTCATTTTCTTAATTCATAAAAGGGGAATAAAAATAACATCTACTTCATAGGATTATTTTTATGAAATAGCACACATAAAAGGAAGTCAGAGGGTTGAGGAGGCCTCCTGGTCTATCCCATGATCCTGATCTTGTGAACTAGTCAATGACCAGCCCTTTCATCAACATGTGCCATTATTGTCTCATTTAAAAGCTATCCCCTCCCATCCCTACATCCATTTATACCTGTCTGTGCACACACGAAGCCTTCACATCGCACTTGACTTCGGCACGGTGTGTTGGTAACGCAGTCTTCTACTTCCTTGTCAGAGAAGTTGCATGGTTCCCCATAGAACTGAGAGGGCCGGAGCAAGTAGGCATATCTGTACTGTAGCAGAGAGAAGCAGGGTAAACCAAGGGCTGAGTCAATTGTGGGACTGATATACAAATGGGATTCAATATACAAAAGGTCCTCTGGCCAGGACTTGGGCTCTAGGCAGAGCATCCAATTGCCTGATTTCTGCTCTCCCAGCTCCTCCTGCTTCCCCATTATATATAGTTAAATATCTATGTTGTGAATGGCTGTGTACCCCACGATTTCTCCAACTAGACTGTGACCTTTCTGAGAGTAAGAACTTTGCCCTTCATCTCTGTATCTGCAGTGATCAGGAAAGATTTGTTGGGCTTTGGAGTCAAAAGCCAGTAGGTAGATTCATGTAGTCAATTCAATAATAAAGCAATCTCTCACCTTGATTACTTCCATGGATTGAATCAAATATTTCAATTACTCCTTGAGGCAGTTAGTATATTGTAAATGAAAAAGCAGGTGCTTTGGAGGCACAGCTGACTCTGTCACTTCCTCCTAGGTGTTGTTGGGCAATTTACTTAACCTTTGTGAATCTCAATTTATTCATCTGTACAGTGGGGAAAATGAATAACTTGCATGTATAGTTATGGAGATTAAATGAGGTATAGACATATAGAGAGGACTCAGTGTACTGTTTGGTACATAGTAGGTGCTAAATTTCTTATATTTAGTTTTCTTTTTTATTCACAAGGATTTTCTAGTAGTCAATATTGCTATATCCCTACCTTCTTGTTCATTTATATTAAAAATATTGATTGTGCATGCTGGGCACTGCTGCCCAGTGTTGAAAAAGGTAGGTGTTAATCTCGTTTGCTTATCATAACCAGGTCCTCTAGGCTGCCCTGAAGGAAGTCACAGAGGGTGATGGTGGTGGTGACAGGAGGGGCACTAGGCAGTCACAGCACAAATTAACCTGGTGTTCTCACCAACTCTGCCCTAGTGCTGAATCCTGAATGGTTGAAAGTTCTATGTTTAGGAGCATTGTGCAAAGTTCTTACCAAGAAAAAGTGTTCCATGCCTGAAGAATACCTCCATGCAAAGCCAATTAGTTGGATTATTTTGGTATTTATTAACTATGCTGGAGAGAATTCAAAAAGAAATGAAAAGAGAAAATAAAAGCATTTTCAAGTGATCACTCTAATTCCTGGGTGTTTGAATAAAGTCCTACTTAGGGCACGCTTCCCCCTGATGGTAGGTGTGTATGCCAGGAATGGGGACATTGTTACACTTGTAAATCCTTTTCTATTTTACAGCCTAAATCTTAATGTATAATTTTGCTAATAGATTATTGCTTTTTTACTAAGAGATAATATCAGCCAATAGAAATGTATTTTGAAAACAATTATTTTATTCAGCAGTTTTGCATGCATTAAAGCAAATGGATTTTATCAGCAAAGTACTATTGTTTAGATATTAAAAACACAAGCAAAAACAGAGAGTACCATGATAGAGGATGAGCAGAGCGTTGTGTAAGCTCACAGAGGAATCCCCATTGCAAACCTAGGAAATGGTGGCTGACTTCAGGAGGAAGTGACATCTAAGCTGAGTTCTGAAGGACAGCTAGAAAGGCCAGGCAAAATGGAAGAATAATCCAGGTGGAGAAAATTGCTGTGCCAAAGCTGAGTGACCACAGAGAATGTCCTTTGTTCAAGCAAACAGAAAGAGATTTATCATAGGAGAGAGAAGCTTGCAAGAGGGAGGGTGGCAAGAGCTGGATGGGGCATAGTCAGGGGACAGGTAATGCAGGTATGTCCAGGACTTCCTAAGGTCAGGTTTGGAATTTTGTTCTGGAGCAATGAGAATCCAAAGGATTCTAAGCAACAGAAGGAAGTGATCAGATTTGGATGGTTTTAAGATTTTTTTCGTAGTCACGACTTTGGTACACAAAAGTGGCAAATCAGGAAAACATCCCCTTTTGTAGAATGACACATTTACAAGGCACAGTTATTACTTGTATGGCATCTGAACTTGTGGCTTTGGAAATCCAAAAACAGAAATATAAATAACCATTCACCCGTGCTCCTTTGCAATTCAAGAGGGTCATCCTAGAGGGACAGAGCCTGGCAGGATAGGGGTAAGGTCTGCAAAGAACACTGTGAGAAGACAAATCCAAGGACAAAATGCATTTGAGGAGTATGAAATGATGGAGGAAATACATCTCATAACCCAGCTTGAAAGGTTTTGTTAAGTCCCCAGCCACAGCCCCTACAGATAGCAATAATGTCCAGCTCAAGGAAAGTGTGCAGCAAATTCTGAGGAGCCATGGCTAGCTGGCTGACTGGCTGGCTGACTCATGCTGAGCGTTCCTGGTTTATGGTGCAGATGAAGCAATTATCCAGATAATTGGATCAATGTTGATTACTTCAGCAATAAAGCCTACTTTGGAAACTGAATGATCCTCCCTGGCTCTCCACATTGATCCAATTAATTGTGTAATTGTCCTGGGCCTACTTCTACCACCTCTCTAGAGGCCTTGCCCATGGCTGGTTTGGTTTCCCAAGGAGCTGGGGAAATGGCAACCATTCTTTTTTATCTGACACATCTGCTGTGCTCAGAACTGGGATCTTGGGTCCACTTTCATAGGACAAGGGAACCTGAAGGACAAATACTGCAGATACTGCATGTTTTTATTAGTGGAACACTGGACAAGAAGCCACTGGTCTGAGTTCAAGGCCTGTATTTGTTACCACGTGAACCTGAGAAATCACTTATCCACTCTGTGTCTCTATTTACCCATCTGCCTAACTGAAAGGGTAACAACTATCCTCCTTCCTTAGAGCTATGTCATGAAAATATGATGAGATCAAAAAATACATATTTATGGAGCACTTACTATGTATCAGTAATTGGCCTATACCCTGAAGACATAGAATGGAACAATCCTCCAAGAGCTAACCATTTGTGGAAAGGTAAAAAGAAATCAGTGGAGTGTGATAGATGGTGGGATGCAGGAGAGTAAAGTTCCAAAAAATGAATAGGAGTTAGCCAATGACAGAAATAAGAGAGTTCATTCCTGCCCAAGAAAGCAGCAGGTATAAAGGCACTATGATGACAGAGGGAGTGAACTTTTCAGAGAAATGCAAATGCTTGTTATGGATGACAGGTCTAGGTCATGGGGTTCCTGAAATACCTTGAGACTGGACTTGGTCCTAAAGGCCCTGGGTGGACTTTGAATGGTTTCAAGCTGGGGAAAAACAGTGCAGATTTGCAGTTGTGATAGTTCGCCATCCTGGTTGCAGCATGAAGGGTGGATTGAAAGAGTCAGTTTAATGAGGAAGCTGCTAGAATGAGCAAGGACAGAAGTGCTTTGGGAAAAAAAAACATGAAGAACCAAGAAAAAAGGATCTGATTGCTACTTGGAAACCCAGGGGTAAAGGATTCATTAATTAAATCACCCAACATGTACTGAGGGCCTGCCATGCTATGCAATGCTAGCAGTTACTGTCAGTGGTGCCTCAGTCTTGCTTGCTGAGGATTAGGGCTCCAGGAAACAATCTACTACAAGTCCTGGGCACTTACCCTTTTCTTCTGGCAGGGATCACATGTAGTCCAGGAGGACCAGCTGGACAGTTCACAATCAATAGGCATTGCGGACACATCTGCATTCCGTGTCTGTCTGCTCTTGGCAAGGCTCACATTGACTGCATTTGACGCAAGGAAGTGTGGCCTTTCACCTCTGAAAAGGCAGGATGAGAGAAAAAAAATCAAGGGTCAGAAGGGAAGTAATTATACAATAACCAACTACCTGTCCAGTCAATAAATATGTATTTGCTCACTCAGGCAAGTCTATTAGCTTCTCACTCAAGTGTAGGTTAATTTGTCCAACAAATATTTATTGAACATCCAGTAAGTACCTAACACTATGGTTAGCTGTGGTGGTAAGAGTATTGAACATGGATCAGAAGACAGTCCATTGTAACTGTTATTTCTAAATTCTGAAATGCTGAGCTCTTTGTGTATAACCCACCTGGTTGTTTCCTGGAACTTTGGGTGTTTCTGTGACACCTGAGACTCAGAGTTAGAGCTCTGAAGCTGTGAAAGTCAGCATTACCCCATACAGCAACTATTAAAAAGTTGAAAAAGTGATCAGGCTTCAACTAGCGATATGAAGAAGCTGATCTCAATAGGACTAAGGTAAATCTGAATACAGGGTAAACAAGGATATGGTCTATATTTTAAAACTTCAATTTCTGTGTGAGGCCAAAGGGTGAGATGTTTATTTGGTGCAAAATCTGTATTTTTTTGTAGCACATTTTCTAATCTAACTTGTATTGTCAGTTTATTTGAACACCATGGACTCTTGAATAGGGAGTGAGATCTTGTTGGTTTGTACAGATCAGTGTGATGTCCTGACACATCCCAGAATAATTTGGACAGAGAATAAAAATGTGTTAACAAAGTCCCCTTGAGGGAGTGGAGAGAAAGGAGGAAATCTGGGGAATTCCAGATATTCTCATAAGCATTGGGGACAACAAATTTAATAGGCTGAGCCTTCGATCTTAGGGCTCACCCCTATGAAACTTATTCCTGCAAAGGAGAAGCCTATTTATGACTATGCCTAAGAGTAACCCCAAGAGAACCTCTTTTGTTGCTCAGATATGGCCTCTCTCTCTAAGCTAACTTGGCAGGTGAATGCACTGCCCACCCCCCTACATGGGATGTGACTCCCAAGGGTGTAAATCTTCCTGGCAATGTGGAACATGCCTCCTGGGATGAACTGAGACCTGGCATCATATGATTAAGAGAGTCTTCTTAACTAAAAGGGGGAAGAGAGAAATGAGACAAAATAGAGTTTCAGTGGTTGAAAGATTTCAAATGGAGTTGAGAGGTTACTCTGGAAGTTATTCTTATGCATTATATAGATATTCTATCCTAGTTTTTAGTATTTAGTATTATATTTAGTATTACAATAGCTAGAGAAAATACCTCAAACTGTTGAACTGTATTCCAGTAGCCTTGATCTTGAAGATGATTGTATAACTATATAACTTTTGCAGTATTACTGCGTGATTGTGAAAAGCTTTTGGCTTACATTCCCTTTATCCAGGGCATGGATAGATGAGTAAAAAAATGACAAAAAAATAAATCAGTAATATGGAGGGACAAGGGGTAAAAATTGGGTGGACGGTAACACTAGTGGTTAATGAGAGGGAGGGGTAAGGGAATAGGATGTTTGGGTTTTTTCTTTTTTTTTTCTGGAATGATACAAACATTTTAAAAGTGATTACGATGACAAATACACAACTCTGTGATGATATTATGAGCCATTGATTATATACTTTGGATGGACTGTATGGTGCATGAAGATATTTCAATAAAAGTATTTTTTTAAAAAAGAGAAGACAATCCATTAGCAGGAAGTAATTTTGTTATGGTCTTTCAACCTCTAAGAACTTCAATTTTCTCACCTATATAATAGGAATACACGTACTATCTCATAAGCTTCTTTCTAGGATTAAATAAGAAAGCATAAGTGAAAGCACTTCATAAACTCTAAAGTGCTAAATATATGTAGGAAATATAATCCTAGTTGTATGAGCTTAGGCAATTCATTCCCCATCTCTGGTACTTTGTTTTATCCTAAGGAAAATGAAAGGTTTGAACTAGGTGATCTTTAAGGGTTGTTCTCATATTAAGAGTCCATGAAACATTTCCTGAAACAAATTGTACTCAGGGCACAGTACTACAGGGAAATACGAGACGCAGTTTCTGCCTTCTGGAACTCACAGTTTGTCTTACAGCAGAAAAGAGAAATATGTCTCGAGTTTTAGCTCTATAGGACTTTTTCCAATTAGCAGGGTTTATAAGCTTGTGCGCTCCATGGCCAGATTTGTGATTTAGGCCATTTTGGCCGTAGCCTTGGAGGCTGGTGGGAGTAGCGAGAGCTTGCAGGCAGCAAAAGCTCGCATAATAGTACTATCCTGTGATGTGAGCCTGAACTAAGGGGTGAGAGGACCAGACTCAGGAGACATTTTTCAGGTGGAATTGATAGAGAGGGATGTGTAATTAGAGGAGAGGAAGGAGTTTGAATTATGCGGGTTTCCAATTTGAGTACATGGGTGGGTGCAGGACAAGGAGGAAAAGGGCAGGTTCATTGGGGAAGCTGTAAGTTCCGGTTATGGTATGTTAAGTTCCAAGTGCCCAGGGAACACCCATGTAGAGTCATTCAGCAAATAGCTGCATGCATGGGTTCAGAAGTCAGGAGAGGGATTCAAGCAAGAGATACATGAGAAGTTATGGGCGAGGATAAGACTGTTAATAAGAAAGGAAGCAGGCAGAGAATAAGCCCTTGGGGTACATCTGCAACCCCAGCAGGCCAGAAGGGGCCTTAGAGGTGAGTGGGCACGAGGGATGGGCAGACAGTATCACATCTGCACAGCAGTCACGCTCCTGCATGTTCAGGAACCCATAAATAAGATAAGGCAATGCTTCTGGCTGGGTTCCTAGCACACAGTCAGACATTTGGTAAAAAAAAAAACACCGAATGAAATGAGCATGTTATTTAACCTGTCTAGGCTTCCAGTTTCCCAATCTGTAATATGATAGGTGTACGACGATCTTATTTCATCTTCCATCCGAAAAAGTACGTGACTCTGCCAGATTCTATGTAATTGGTGTTCCTTTTCAGGCCAAGAAAGAAGAGAAGACAAAGACAGCTAGGATTTGCTGAGCACCGATGTTGTGCCAAGCACTGGACTAGGCATTTTACACATGCCATCTCATTTGATCCTCAGAACAATGCTAGTAGGCAGCTAGGGATCACCTTGATCAAGAGAGACAAGTGGCTTGTTCATTGTCATGCAGCTTGTACATGGTATATAGGATCTGAGCCGAAGTCTGTTTGACTCCAGGGCCTGTGCTTTGTCCATCACCCCATGTTGCCTGGAAGGGAAGTGGTCCAGCATCAACTCTACCATTCCTCCCTAAGTCTGTGTAAGACGTACTTCATCCCTGTATCCAAAATTGAGTCATTAGGGAGGGCAGCACATCGTTTTCACCAACTCCAATACACCGTATGTCACTCCAGACAAGGTCATTAACAATACATTCTCACTTGGCAAAAGTCCTAAAAAGCAGATAATATTAACTACAGTGAAATCCATCTCCATGCCTGCCCTAGAGACCAGCAAAAATCAATTGCCTAGTAAAGTTGGATCTTTAATGAAAGGTCAAAGACTCTACTGGAAATCACAGGTGGATACTTTGAAATGGTTACTTGAGGCAGGAGGCCGCACACCAGCGGGGGCTTCAGAATGTGCTTTCATCTACTAATTTGCCCAGGTTTGACAAAACAATATTGTCTGTGATTTGGCCTCTCCTAAGTATGTATTTGACAGCTCTGCAGGATACTCTCTTCCTACTTCAATGACAAAAGTTACATCGGGTTTTTAGCAACCATCAGTCCAACTCAGGGGCCACAGTTGAGACTGAGTGGGAAAGTAATGCACATATGCTATTAAGAGTCACAATTATTTTCTTTCCTCTCTGAGATTTGAAAGCCAGTTAATGGGCAAATGATCACTTTTAGAAGGAACTTGGTAAGAAGTAGTTATAACTACCAGATCTCTCATTTTTGTACCCAATCTTCATTACGGAGGTAGCAATATAATGAAGTAATCAGCTAAATAAATAGTATGTTTGTAAATTACACTGATGAGATGCACATGGTTTATTAGTACTACAAAATGCAAATCTGAAAGGCTAGCATGAGCTCTCATCTTTAATTCCTCAGTATAGCATGACGCCACATATAGTATAGATTAAATCAGGGTCTCTGTGAATAGTTTTAACACATGCCTTTCATTCCTAGGAATTTCTATAGAAGCAAACCAGATGGCCATTTAGACTGACTTGACTTCTGTCATTCAAAATCCTCTGTATATTTTTAATTTTGAAAAATCAAACATTCCTAAAGAAGCAAAGAAAATAGTAAACACCCATATACTCACAACTGAAGAATGGCAATTGTTAACATTTTGTCATGCTTGCTTCAAATAGTTTTACATATATTTATGTATGCACGATATATAGTATTGCTTTGTGTGTGCTTTATTCACACTGTTCAAATTATTCTACAATCTGTTTTTGTCAATCAGTGCTGTGTTTCTAAAGCCTATGCATATTGATATACAAAGAGATCTAGTTCACTTCTTTTACCCGAATGTTCTATCATAGGAAATACATTACATTTAATTTATTCTTTTTCTCTTCGAAGGGCATTTATATTTTCCCAATGTCCTGCAATTGCAAATAACCTTACAATAAACACCCTCCGTAAGTCCTTCAAATATGTGCTTCAACTGAAGGGCTACCAAGAATGCACCTTTCCTTGGGGTGCATGAAATGCTATTGCCACCATTAGGACATATTTCACTGGGTCCACATTTCCCACTCTCTTTCAAACAGACATCTTTGATCAAAATAAAGATGGATCCATTGAGTGCAGTAGGGTTAGGTCAGCAATAAATTGAGAGCCATCAGCTTATATAGATGGGGCATGTCAATGTATTTTGGCTTTCTGTAGAAATGCCCTGACACAACAACTTTCTTGTCACATACAATTTGTTAGGCAGCTGCATCCCTTTTGCAAATAGCACCCTTCCTCTTTGCTAGAAAGGACAGCTTCTGGGTGGCAGTTTTTCAATTTTCTCTTCTTTCTACTGTTTGCTGTTGTAGGCTTGAAATTTAAAGCAACATCTCGGGACAACAAATATGTGGCCCAGAATAGAGAAATGGCATGAGAATCCAGCAATTCAGACACACATTGCAGGTGGAGAGGGGTAATACATTTATGTGAGGCAGAGAGATGCAGGGAGAATATATAGGGTCTGGGGCCAGAAAAAACAAAACAAAACTGGATTTGAATCCATATTCTGCCAATTAGTGAGTAGCCCTATGACAGTTACATTATCTGTCTAAACTTCAGCTTCCCTCTCTGTAAAACTAGAAATAATGTTATTTACCTCAAATAGCTGTGAGGATTAGAGTCAATGTATCGAAGTGCCTGGCACAGAGTGATTACTCAATAAATGATCACTTTTATGACAATGTGCTTTATTTCATCTGACTTGATTATAAGAGTAAATGAACATTAAAATCTTTCTGAGCTAATATGAAGGATGTCTCAGCATTTTCCAGAACTGAAGACTACTCTTCCATTTCACGAATGGAATTCAAAAAGCACACTATTCAGGACAGCCCCAGGCGTATCCAGGGCACTAAACCTGGATTCAGTTAAGGGTTGAGTCTCGGGTCCTAGCAAACATGACTGAATCTCCTCTCCTCTCTGAAGACCAGTTTGCTCTTCTACATAGAATAAGAGATAATACCCACCCCATGGCCTTGCTGTGAGCATTAAACAAGGTTTCCCAACTAACAGGCCACTCATCCACTCACACCTCCACTCCCAACCTAAGAGATAAACTACCCCCATCTGAGGACAATTTATCTATTATCCTAACAGACACGTCTGATTATTTTGTTGCTCCTTTGCTTAAAACTCTTCACCGGCTCCCTATTGCGTACAGGATGGGTGCAAGCTCCTTAACTAGCACCTAGCAACCATCAACTCCGTGATCTGCAAATGCAAATAATCTTACAATAAACACCCTCCGTAAGTTCTTCAAATATGTGCTTCAACTGAAGGGCTACCGAGAATGCCCCTTTCCTTGGGGTGCATGAAATGCTATTGCCAGCATTAAGGCATATTTCACTGGGTCCACATTTTCCACTCTCTTTGGAACAGGCTTTCTTCTCTTCTGTCTCCAGCCACTGCAGTTCTTCTCTTGGTCTGTGCTTAAGGCCTACTGAAGTGTACTTGAAGCTTCAGGAACAAGCCAGGTTCTTTCACATTTTCATGTCTTTGCCTATGCCCCTCCTCAGGAAACACCACGGAAGCCATTTGGCAAACACCTACTTATACGTAAAGATTCAGCTCAAGGACCATCACTTCTAGAATCCTTTACCAGACCTCATCCCCAGAGGCGCTGATCACTCTCTCCATTGTTTCTCCCCAGCTCCTGCACCATTCACACATTGGCTTTCTCCAAGAAAATATGACCTCCTTGGGACTTATTTATCCCTGTATCCTCAGAGCCTGACAAGGGACCTTGCATGGGAATAAAATGCTGTAGGCAGGATTGCCACGGCTCCCTTAAGCTCTCCATTCCACAAATATTTCTTTGGCTTCTGAATGCTTCTCTGTTTACCCATAACACATACAAGGAAGGTCTTGAAGGCTTAGTTATTTTCAGGGCCAAACTGGGATTCTTGATAATAATAGTTATTATTTATTGGTTTCCAATGAGTAGTAGATATTCATAGACCCGGTTCCAGAGGTGGTGCTCAATGGAGCCTGAGCTGAGATGACAGGGGATACCCTAGGTGCTCCTCACACTAAGTGAGAAGATTGTGCTCAGAGAACACTTATGGGCTGAATAAACAGAATGGCACTAACACTTCCTTTTCTCATAGGAGCACTCACTCATAAGGAGACCCAGGAAGACCAAGGGCTTCAACATCTCATGATAGATGCATCAGGAGCATCTCCAAATTATCAAGTCACTAGTGCATTTTTCACTGGAGCCCAAGTTTGAGATTTTACTCTGATATTTTCTTTTGCTTATTTTACTCCCTATTAACAGATTAAAAAATAAAGATTAAATAAATCAGTTAACATTTAACTGCTGGGAACATCTGGCATGGGGGCAGGGAGACAGAATCTGGGAATCTATAAATAATTGGTGTTGATGAGCAGGTATAGTGTGTCACTCATATTTTAAAACCATCGATGTGAATTGATTCTTCTTTTCTACATATAACAGACCATCTTATGCATAAAGAATCACAGTGAAGCTTTGTTCAGAATATAAAACAAATGTCCTATTCTTCTCAGCCTGACAAAATACATTTAAATATGTCAGTTTCTTATGAGAACTTTTGTTGAAGTCAGCCGCTTGGTTTCACAATACTTCGAAGACAGTTGTTGATATTATTTTTATTAATTAGATACATGCAAATTGTTCCGAGAGATGTTCCTCATTCAACAGGCTTGTGACAAAGAGACAGCCAGCATTATGTGGCATTACATTCCCTGTCATGTTATTGATCAGGGACTCATTTGTAACCATCACTTACCTGGAGCCAGGCAAACTGAGACAACCCAGGGAAGCAGAGAGAAGAAACAGCTCTGCTGGTGACCGCCAAGCCCACGTCCTAGATGGCATCATTTTCTCTCCGTGACTGGAGATCTAGCTGAGGGTTCTAGATGCATGAAAGGCGTGCTCAGTGAATGCCACCGTCAGCCTCTGCCCCCTCAGAGCAAACAGTGCAGTAAAGCAAACAGAAAGCACCCAGTGACAGAAAGCTCCTTAGACTTTGCACAGCTGGAAAATTCACCTGTGCTTCTGGCAGCCAATGAGAATGATGGAAAACTCTGCAGCCACTTGGTTTTTGTTCATATCAGCCCAGAGTAAAGCAGCCCAGAGAAAAGACTGGGCGGTAGTAAGAGGTATGGGCTCTGGATGCAAACTGCCTGGGTTCACATCATTTCTCTGTCACTTTGTAGTAAAAAAGTGGGGCAAAATCACTTTACCTCTGAGCCTCAGTTTCCTCAGTTGCAGAATAGTGAGAGTTAATTAAGCTAATATAAGTAATGTGCTTAGAGCAGTCCTACGTTGAGCATGCAGACACGTGAGCTATATTGCTAAGCAGAACGCAGGGTTTGAAGTCTGTGCTGATTTGAAAGGAAGTATGCCCCCTAAGAAAAGCCATGTTTTAATATAAATCCCATTCCATAAAGGTAGAATAGTCTTGATTCAATACTGTATGCTTGAAATTGTAATGGGATCATCTCCCTGGTTGATGTGATTTAGTTAAGAATGGTTGTTAAACTGGATTAGGGGATAACATGTCTCCACCCATTTGAGTGGGTCTTGATTAGTTTCTGAAGTCCTATAAAAGAGGAAACATTTTGGAGAATGAGAGATTCAGAGAGAGAGAGCAGAATGACATAGCCACGAGAAGCAGAGTCCACCAGCCAGTGACCTTTGGAGATGAAGAAGGAAAATGCCTCCCGGGGAGCTTCACGAAACATGAAGCCAGGAGAGTAAACTAGCAGATGACACCATGCTCGCCATGTGCCCTTCCAGCCAAGAGAGAAGCCCTGACCATGTTTGCCATGTGCCTTTCCAGATGAGAGAGAAACCCTGAACTTCATCGGCCTTCTTGAACCAAGGTATCTTTCCCTGGATGCCTTTGATTGGACATTTCTTTAGACTTGTTTTAATTGGGACATTTTCTCGGCCTTAGAACTGTAAACTAGCAACTCATTAAATCCCCTTGTTAAAAGCCATTCTGTTTCTGGTATATTGCATTCCAGCAGCTAGCAAACTAGAACAAAGTCTGGCAGGCCTAGGTTTGAATTCAGTTTTGCTTCTTTCTAGTCATGTGATTTTAAGCAAGTCAGCAAGAGACTGTAGAGCTCTAGAGCCCATTTTCCTGAGTTCAAATTCTCCTGTGTAATTCAAGAGCTGTATGACCGGAGGTAAATTACTAGCCCTCTCTGTGCCTGAGTTTGAACAATGCTTGCCCCTACTATATACTCCCTCTATAAATGAGATATTTGCACTAAATGTCCCTGGTTTTTGTCCTCATATTTAAAATTACAAAGCCTATTACTCCAGGTTGGGAGAGTCAGATGAGATACTAAATGTGAAAATCCTTCATAAATAGGCATTATAAAAATAATAATACACTAAGAGAATT